>PVIJ01017588.1:0-28947 GCA_004024925.1 Scalopus aquaticus | reverse complement strand
ATGGAAGAGAGGAGAATACAGGGGACCATGAGATGGATCACGGGTGAATTGGTGGTGGGCTGCCCAAGGGGAATACAAAATGTAAAAGACATAAATAACAATAAAAAAATGGAAAAAAAATAAAAAAATAAATAAATAAATAAAAAATAAATAAATTTAAAAAAAAAACCTTAAAACAAAGTAAAAAGAGAGTAAAAACAAAACTTAGCAGACACAAGGCAGCCAAGACATCAGCCCACTGGCCTTGACCAAAGAAATGATACAATTCTGTGTAAACTGAGCCCAAGCTCCTATACATTTCTGTGCTAGGCAGAGCTGATGTTTTCCACTAGTGAGTCTATGTATATCCTGAATGACTAAAGTTATTCTCAGATCACATCTGGTGTGAAATATAACACAAGAAGTTCAGCCTAAATCTGGGGCTAGTTTTCAGATAACCTCATCCCCCTCGACCATCCTGCAAGGAAACAGGATTTTCCTGTAAAGATCTGCCTGTCCTTTAGCAAAGAAGGGAATTTTTAATATAAGATTATTGTAACAAAAAGGCAACTCTACAAGAACAGAAATCAGAATGACTGAGATTCAGGCACTTTATATAAATAATCTTGGGATCCCAACTAAGAAGGATTTCTGGAGAGACTGTTGCATGAATAAAATATTTGAAAAGCTGCTTGTTGACAGTACATAAATACTGGAACCAAGCAGAGTTCAACAGGAAAGCTGGAACAGGAAAACAATAGGCCCTCAAATTTCACAGTATTGTCCTGCCTTCTAGGTGAAATTGTTTTACGACACTATCATTTTGAAATTTATCAAAATAGCCACTTGGAGTCAGGTCATTTCATACTAATTCTACTCCATATCAGTGCCATGTTCCTGTTCCAAAAGAACAATATTCACTTAGATTTAAGAGAAAAGATAGGTTTCAAGGGTCTGAGCAGATGCAAGGCAAACATTATTGAGGAAGGTGATAAAGCTACTCCGTTTCTGAAATTGCCATAAGAGCTGGATGAGCCAGTATCAGTGTGGAGGAAGACTCCAAGAGCCCCTTTTGACCAAAACAGGTTGACATTTGAGATTTCCACTCATCACTCACTACAAAGCTACGGTCTGCAGATTCTAAATAAACAGTGGCAGATGGCAGTAATACTGCTTCCACAAAGAATTATGGCTGTGTCACCGTATTCCATTCTAAATAATCGATGGTTTCAAATTAAATTGGTTATGCAGAGAAGAGCTGGAGATGCTTCAGAGGCTGACTCTACTACTCCCCACCTGGTGCAACATGACTTGATTCAATTCCTTTCATCTCTTGCAGAAGCCTCTTTATTGCTCTCCCTTCTTCCCGCCTTGCCCTTAAAACCATCTCCTCAGTAAGTGAACACTCCCGGCTTCTCTTCCTGTTCTTACTAGGACTCTATTGGATCAGGGGCCAAGCCATGCCCTCATTTAACCTTAATTACCTCCTTAAAGGCCCTAACTTAAAATGCAGTAACACTGAGGGTTAGGAGTTCAACCCATAAATTTGGAGGTGGCACAAGGGAGACAAACAATTCAGTACACAACAGCTGTAACAATATCCCCAGTCTCAAACAAGGGAATATACAGCAACTAATAGTCAAGTAAACAATGTTATTATACTTGGTCAGCATTTCAGAGAATAGTCTGTCCTCCAAGGATTAGTATATTTATCCAACAGTGTGAGCCTCTACTATGTACAAGGCACTGTCCAGATATGGACCCAAATATAAGCAATGATCACATGAGACATCATAGTATGTCCTGGATATTGGTCTTTATGGGTCACTATTCTCAGATATGGAATTTTAAATTCTTTTCAATTCAGATATTTGTGCTTGAATTATAGACTAATTAGTGTTAGTTCTATTCCTTGCTAGTTTTCCTATTCAGGGTCTCCTGTTAGTCATATGTTAGATCTCCTTTAGCTATCTTGTGCATTTTTTCTTTTCTCTTGAATTTTTTTTTCTATTTTTGGACTTAAAATATACCCAGTTTTCACCTTCTCTTTCTTTTAAGGCATTATCTATTATGTTTAGTCTTTTTTCTAAAATGTTTTATCTTTTACATACTTTTGTTACTCTGTCACCTCATTTCTTAAAGTTGTCTATTTTGCTTTATTTTACTCTTTCATTATCTCTTACCAGTTTATTAATGAATACTGATTCATTTTAATAATAATAGGCTAAAATTTGCATCTATTTTGAGGACATGTCTATCTGGTGTGTTATATGCAGAGATGTTAAGCCAGTCATTTTTATTTTTTTACTTTGTCTTTATCTGGATTTTACTTCTATACTTTCTGGGGCTTGTATTTGTGTGAAATGATTTTTCCTAAACTTTTAGGAGGAAACATGGTTCACAGCAACTTTTCTAACTTTAGAGCTCCCTCTTCTGTTGTTTTCATATAGCGTTTAAAAAAAAAATGGTTGCTTTCTGTGATACCCTGACTTTTTCTCTCCCGGAGTTCATTTTTATAATTAAGGAGAAAAAAATTCTGAGCATTTGGACAAGAATAACAAGTGGCTTATAAGGAAAAAAGTGTTATAATCAGACGTAGCAAGTAACAATTTTTGCAAAAAGAAAGGAGTAATAACATATTTAAGATATTCAAGGAAATCTGAGTCAAGGATTTTTATATGCAGCAAGATTATTTTCAAGTATAAAGGATACAGACAATGTGTAGGAACACCAGGTAATACAATTACTAAGAAAAATAGTTGGAGAATAATCTTCACACAAATGACTAATGAGTACAGATTAGGACTGGTAATTATGATTGAAAATAGAGATGCTTAGAAAATTAAGACTAAATCACAGCTAAAAGGGAGAAGATCATGCGTAATGGCTATGTTTTCAAAATGTAAATATGGTGTGAGTGTTTTTTATAGTGGGAAAAATAAATACAAATAAATGTTGCAAATATTTCAAGTAGTCATATTCATGGCACTAATATTACTCTGAGATATTTTATATGTAATATGAGATTAAGCAAATGAGCTTAAATTATGAGACATTCTAATTTGATCTAATTTTATCAACCCTGTGTCCTTAAACCAAGTTGTTGATGTGAAAGGTAAGACAGACACACATGACATGTAGAAAGTTAAGAGAAAATTTTATAGTCCTGTATTTGAACTGAAAATATCAGTATGAAATCATAAAATTTTATAGGTATTTTTACTTATATATATACATTTATAAATTCAAATGCTATATCAAAGCCAACTTCCAGCTTCACCCACGAAAAAGACCTAGAAACTATGACTAATCAAGTAGCATCGATCACCAATAGCATCTAGATTATGATCCTGATATACTACTTCTCACTCAAAGAAATGAGAATATCCTGGAGGAATGGCTGATTGCAGGTCTGCAGCAGGATATATACAAGATATGACTGGAAAGTCTTGTCACACCATGTAACTAGGAAACTATCAGACTCCCAGGGCCACCTCAAATGTAGCCAACTTGGAGAGACTCTCCCAGGGCAAATTTGAGTTGCGATGAAGACATTAACTGCAATGATTGCCACTCATAAAAGAGTTTAAATCCATTTGTTCATAAATATACGGGGCGGGGGGGAAAATCACTGGTTGTCTTGAAAGGATGACAGAGAAAAGATTCACTTCCTTGAATCTTGTGAAAAAAGCAAAGAATTAAGGATTTTTCATGTTGACTTTTAAGTAGACTGAATGAAAAAACAAAGAAGAGGCAGCCCTTTCTGCCCACTTGTGTCTGTGCAAGTGTCCCTTTTCCTAATAAATCTGTTCTTTATTAAAAAAAAAAAAAAGAAAAAAAGAAAAACCAAAGAAGAGATGAGAGAAACACTTTTTAACAGAACCATTCCAGGATTAGGAGAATGGGTGGTCATGGGTCCGGGTGTGTATGCTGGTTGAAGAATAACAGCCACCACCACACTACACGTGAAAGCAAGCGAGTGTGGATTTATTGAAGCAAGAAGTAAGAACTCCTGACAGCAGCAGGGGGTCCAAGGGAGCCTGCCCTGTCTATGACCATATACTGTCAGACTTCCTATTGTCCGGTGTGCCAGACTATTGTTTTTAAAGATTTATTTATTTATGCTCCAAGAACGGGGGTGCAGGCCAGAGGTGTGGGGTGGTGAGAGGATTCACCAGAGACAGAGTGGGGAGCAGAACAGGCAGACCTACTGAAGTACACTGCTGAGGGGAGCCGCGGGCAAGACAGGAGAGGTCTGCTGCGCCATGTGGGGAGCTCCTTGGACGGGCATCGAACTCATGCTGCAGTGGCTGCGGACAGCTTCATAGTGCTGATGCTTAACCTGTTGTGCCACCAGGGAGGTCCAGTGTGCCAGACTATTGGCTAGGCCCTAGATGGTCGGGAAGTTTCTTGTTGGTTGTTTTTCTATTCCCTAATAATCCTGTAACCGGACCTTACTCGAGGTGGTGGCCAGCTCAGCAACAGTTCAGTGAAACTCTTCTATTTTCCTAGGAGCTGTTTTGTTCCTTCTGCTCCTATATTGTTTAAAATCACTGTCCTGTGTCTCAGCCTTTCCTGTTCTAGTCTCATTTCCTGGTCTCATTCCTGCTCACCAGCTAGCAAATGAAGAGTGCTACAATCAGAAATGACTGCTTCACAATCCTGTGAGTTAATGATCCAGGCCCCCACTGCCAGAGACAGGGAGGGAGAGGGCAGCAGGCCTCTCAGCGAAAGGACACACAGCCACTGTCCAGAGATCGCCAAGGAATCAGACCCAAGTCCCCGCCTGAGTCTGAACTGCGGCTGCTGATTCGGTCACGGGAAATTCCGAGGACAGAGGGAGGGTAAACACCATAACTGAGCAGTCAACAAAAGCAGACTAGGAAACTACATGTTAAATGACCTGTTTGTTAACAGATAAAGCACAAGGTGAAAAAAGAGGGATGGAGGAAGAGCTTGCAGATAAAGACTTACTGAATAAAAAGGAAATAGGTAAGAGAAAATCTTAGTATCGAGGGGTACATGTTAGAGTGGTCAAACTGCAAAGAAATGCAAAAAGGTAATGAGAGAGAGAGAGAGAATATCTATGCTTTTAATGAGCTTATGGTCAAATGGGAAACAAGGGGACAAATGAAAACAAATTAAAAAACAAATTCCCAAAGCAATCAGGTTTATTTATAAAAGATCTCTGTTAGGAATTATTAGGTGACAAAAGAGAAGCAAACTTCAAATTAATCATGACCATACAGTCTAAAATATATCCTTTCTTCTGATTATTTCCATAGGAATAGCCAAGGGGTAAGGAGGAGGTCATGTGACAACTTTTAGACAAGCCCCCTTTCCATAATCAGCACTCATCCACAAGGACACAGGTGAGGGATTGGGCGGGCGAGGAAAGTGTGAGCTCTCCAAAGGCTGATTTTCTGAATAGATGCTGTTTCTCAAACTCTGCATTACACAGAATTACAAATGCATCACAGAAAAGGTCAAAAGTTGGTTGACCTTGGCCAAGGTGCTGATAATGCCATTGCCACGTCAATGAGTGGGAGGCAATCTATCACTGCAGGCTCGGATGAGGCTGGAAGGCAAGCCTGTTAAGGTAAAAGACCTCAAATATGACCAGCTACAGAGAGATTCTACTCTCTCTGTCCAGCACAAGTCATCTTGTATTGGTCCAGACAGGGAGTCTCCAAGGGAATAATTATTCATACACACACACACACACACACACACACACACACACACACACACACACAACATTAAAACAAAACAAAAAACCTGCATTCTTTGACAATCCAGCAAACTTATAGGCTATGACCAAGTAATCTGTTGTCTAAAGGAAGACACTCTTGAGAGTGAAAGTGAGTGACATTAATAATTACTCCCAAGTAGTATAAAATAGCAGTCTCCAGGAAAAATCAGGACAAGGTATGACATACCCAACACATTTCAAACTACTCAATTATCATCTAAACCCTTCTAAAATTCCTGTTTCAGCCTCACACAAAAGGTGAAAGTACGTACTTAGCAGACTTTCAATGGATCTCCCAGGGTACGAACAAGATGACTTCAGCAGGTACGTGGACAAACGTACCTTTTAACGTTATTAATCAAATATTGAAGTGTGGACTGATCCTAGCATACATAATCATTGAACACGTGATTTCAAATGCATTGTTGTTTGCGATGAAACTGAAGTCCTTAGAAATGTTCGGGTGATTGACCGAGGGCCTCTGCGGGCGCTATCAGCTATGCCGACGCTGTGAATGTCAGAGGTGAACGCATCCTCTGAAAATTACCAGCTTGCTTTTTTTTCCTTCAGCCTATTACAGGGCAGAGTGAGGGGCACCCCAGGATCCCCAAACCTACCTGCTCTAAACAAATTCTGCCATCCACCGCATCAAGACAAAATATACTCTAGTACATGAGACCTTTCATAAAAATTAACTTGAATTAGGGTGCTAGAGAGAGAAGACAAAGAATATTGTCAAAAAATATAGTTTCCCCACGAAGCACCCAAATTTACCCGTTCCTTCCTGGGTAAATGCCCATCCAAACAGGGTTGGCACAAAGCAGGGCTGAGCCCCGAAAGCCTGCCACAGTCTAAGGCACTTTCTGGTGGGAGAACACAGGAAAAGGGCCAGAAGGGGCCAGGCAAGTCTGGGACAAGAGGAGCAAAATCAAAAGTCAAGGTAAATGCTGCCATTGTCAGCCTCCCCACGGGTCTTTCACCCACATTTCTGTCTCTCTCAATGTCAAATGACCCCAAGTCTCTGGTACCAGTCCAAGGCTGAGAGGCATGCACAGCTTCTTCACACGTCTCTCTGCTCTCTGTGCCTCCTCCAGGTTTTCTTCTTGATCTCCTTCCTGCTGCCTCTCTGTCTTCTCTACCTTCTCCTCCTTGCCCAGTTTCCTAAGGGTAGAGCAGGGAACCTGGAACCGTCCCTTTCTCCCATCAGTCAAACCTCCAAGAGCCCTTGCTCTGAACTGGACATGACCATCCCAGATCGTCTCCCCACAGTGGTGCTTGCGGCCTCTACTCAGGGAATACCCACCAGAGATTCCTCAAGACAAAAATGTTATTTTTAAAGCTAATGAGGCATTTGATACTTTGATTCAATAACAATGAATATATACAGATTCATCATTGGCAGTTTGCCCATATTCAGTCTCAGCCCACTAATAGTTATTAGATACTTGAAAGTCAAAAGGGAAGTGTTCTTTTCCAAGTTCATCCTCTATGCCAGCTGCTTATGGGTCTTCAGCTGCTCTCCCCAGGCCTCTGATTCAGGGCACTTCCCCAACCCCTGCCCATGTCAGCTTTGCTCATTTGTAGACAGTGGGGCCACTTCCATCAGAAGAAAAGGAGAGGAGAGGAGACTTCACAGCTGAGCTCTCACGCCAAGGCACACACTGCAGCCAGGTCTGCTCTCCCGGCTAGATCTCCCCAGCTCCTTCTGGGGAGAAGCTTCTGTGCTCAATTAGTCAATTCTGTCTCGGCACAAGATGGAGGAGTACAGTCACCTGACTCTGTAACCCCAAAAGAGAGAGGGCAGCAGCTCAGAGGTTTACCCATGTGTATGTGTAAGACACACACGTCATGCATTAAAGGGTCTCGGCCACATTCCATGGCTGGTTGACTACATTATGTGAGCCCCACAGGTGTATATCATGTCTGAGCTAAGCTCTGAGACCTCAGCCAAAAAAGGGGAGAGGGGACAACGGGGATGCAGTTCATCAGAACTGGTATTGTACAGTTTAGAAAGGACCTCCAGAGAGCTCTCAGTTCAGCCTCTATGAATCCAGAGAAGGGAGGGCAGGTAACAGGATCCTTTCTTAGAACTAAGGAAAAGGAGGCTCAGAGAGGTTAGTGACTTGCCCTCACTAGCTGTTACAAAGTGGCAGTGCTGCGTCAGAGCTCAAGAACCTTCAGCTCAGTTATTTTAAGTATGGAGCTTGGATCCAGGTAATTGGCAGCTGACTGGGAGGCCCCGCTCCCAGACTTTGAGGTACAGCTTCCCCAAGGGGTACTCGGTGTCTATGTGAGAGGGGGGATTTGCTTTGGTTTTGCTTGTTTGTTTTTCCCTTTTGATTCTAGTTAACTAATTTCTTTTAGTCACTACCACCAAACGCTTCACCGGCCCTACGAATTAGGGTAACGTAGAAAATAGCGTCATTTGTCCTGCATTGTAATGACGTACAGTTCCTCATAGGATAGGAACAATCACCAAGCCTTCAGTTTTGGCCCCAACTCACATATAGTTTCAAGTTGTGGGTCAACATCTTTGAGAACTGGAGTAACTTGCCTAATGGCACACAGAAAGCAAGTCCTGGAACCACTAACCAGTTGCCGCCACCAATACACTCAGCACTCGGAGCTGGGTTCATTGCCCCCAGAGGCCAAGCCCTTCACCATCTGCCCACACTGGCACTTTCTGCCTAAGGGGCATCCTCCTCTCCCTCCTGACCCCACATGACAGCACACGGGGCCCAGACCAGCCTACAGCCTCCTGCGTGCAATCTGAGTTGGTCTTTGTACAGCCCCATTTGCTCAGACTCTTTTCAGGTTACATCTTCAGCTCAAAGTTTTCCCCAAACCCCTTTATGATAAATACACTTTCTGAGACTACAGCCTCTGGAGCCCCATGGCCAGGGTTTGAGGGCTTAGGAACCCCCCACTTAGGAAATGTGTGAGCTTAGACTATGCACATGCCTTCCTGTGCACATTTTTCTCATATCTAACATAGGTGCTCACAATAGGAATAGTACCACCTCCCAGTATGCTGAGGACCATGGAAAGCTCTGCTCGTCGAGGGCCCACATTCATGTCTGGCAGGCAGGAAGCCCTGAGTCGTGGTCACAGAGATAACAGCTGTGTGCAGATGAGCTCTGAGATTTTCTGAATATTATACTTCTTTTAGAAACTAAATGTTCAGCAGCAAGTAAAACCCAGGGGGCTGGCTCTTAGCTACTGGGTCTATTTGCCACTGGATTCAAGGTCCACTTTGAGGTTACCCAAACAAAAGAAGGAATGGACAAAAGAACAGAATCCAAACTTTATTTTTAGATGGCTCTTTTGTCCCAGGGAGTTGGATGATAACAACTGGCACTAGGTCCTAAGGTACTTTTTTCCTTGCTGGTGATATTTCTAAGTATGACAATAGTTTCAGAGATTGAAGAGAAAAGCCAGCCTTCAATCTCCCGTGGCCACTCCAAGAATCTCTTTACAAAACCAGCAGATGAAAGGAATTAAAAGCCCAAATCAAGGCAGAGAATCATATCATGAACAATAATGCAGGTAAGTCAAATTCGTCCCCCTACCACTTTACTCGCTAAAGGGAAGGTTGCTGATCCACATTCCTCTTACTTCACCTAATTAGCATTCTGAGTAGATGCCACTCACAAGGAAAATCATCCTGCAACTTCTGTCATTCTGATTATGCTGAAGCAGCAGAGGTTTTCAGTAACCGCCTCTGACAAGCATTATTATATCTAGTAATTACTGTGCTCTCGGGTAGACTTGCTTTTCGTTGCTGATCTTTCAACCTAAGCTGCTGGGTTTTTGACCTGCAACAACCAACCAACAGGATCTGCCAACAACCTTTATGGCCAATCCAGGTTTGTTTTTACTTAAAAGAAAAAAGAAAAAATCCACTCAATATGACCATCACCAGTCAATTCTTCTCTCAGATCTTGATGGGTTGAATATTCCAAATTTCCTCCAACACAAACTTTAACCTCTGTACACAAACTTAAAGATTAACACAAACTTTAACCTTTGTACAGCCCCATTTGCTCAGACTCTTTTCAGGTTACATCTTCAGCTCAAAGTTTTCCCCAAACCCCTTTATGATAAATACACTTTCTGAGACTACAGCCTCTGGAGCCCCATGGCCAGGGTTTGAGGGCTTAGGAACCCCCCACTTAGGAAATGTGTGAGCTTAGACTATGCACATGCCTTCCTGTGCACATTTTCTCATATCTAACATAGGTGCTCACAATAGGAATAGTAACCTGTACAAAGACCAACTCAGATTGCACCCTTTAACCCTTTAACCTCTTGGACCACTCCATATTGGCCTGGCATAAAAGTCAAAAGGAAATTTGAAGTTTAAAAAATCAGATATTAAGTTATTCAATGCCACCATTCTAGCCTCTACTCAGGAAACTTTATTCCTGGGTCCAAATAAGATTTCATAGATATTATTCATAGTGATTCTTTAACAGCTGATGTTGAGTGAGACTTTATCAAGTGCCTAGCAGAGTTCAAAGTGGTTTTATTATTATAAAATGTTAATCGATTTTATTCACAGGAACTAGGGTGGCAGTGATAGTTGTCTTATATTTTTACTTCCCCTATTTTAATGATGAGTAAAGTAAGGACTAGAGACTCAGATAACCTGTTCCAAATTCCACATAAGTTTGACCCAAAGCCATGCTATGAAGCCTCTACGTGACCTCCTGCGCTAGAATTCGGAGCAAGGCTCAGATTTTCTGCTTTTCAAGACGTAAGGTTATGATGCTGAGGATGGCAGCCAGTGGGACATTTGCCCTCTCCGGGTCTCTCTTGTATTCAGTGATCTTCCTTCTGCTGGCCAAGTCCCTTAGACCTGAACTCCTTATTTGGCAACTGGGATCACAACAGACATAATGCTTTTCAAACATTTTCAAAAGTAGTTCCTGAGAACCCTGGGTTGCTTCAGTGCTCTTCGGTCCTTGCACTGGCAATGAATGTTGGCTTTCCACCTGATTTATAAAATCTCTGAAGGCTACAAAAATCAGGTTTGTTGCTCTCACCCTGTCCTTGGCATGGTGGTCACCCTATAAAAAACTATTGACTAATTAATTTCCACATTGAACTATAATAAATAACTGCATTCCTGCTTATTGGGTTGAAAGAAAGCACCTCAACCTTCCAATCCCACATTTTCCTCCAAAGAGCCTCCAAACAATCTTGATCACACTCTACGGTAAATTCTACCCCAGAACTAGGACCTAGCTATTTATCTAAGTTCTGTCCAATACTCCTTTACAGGCTATTTTTAAGTCACAGGGCCAGACACCCATTCATATCAAAATAATGATATTTTGACAAGCCTTAGAAAGAATGACAGATAATGAATTTATGGACATTATATTCCCAATGTGTTTATATTTTACAACAATAAACACATATGTTGGCTTATATATTGCAAATAAAATTTTCAAAGAGCTTTAAAGACCCCAAATGAGTTTATTAGTGCTATGGCTTATATTTTGGTAAATAACACTTTGGATACATAAGAAAATTAATTTCCTTGAAACACAGGAAGAAACAGAGTTGATTTAAATTGCTGTACCATGTCCCAGTTGTTCCCATCACGGTATAAACTGTCTTAGGGAGGCAACAGCTTCATATTTTGGGGTCTTCTCAATAGCTTTTTGTGAAATTTATTTTTGCGTGATTTTGATTTAAATCAGGAATGGCTTTTAGTGCTTTTTCTTTTCATGAAAAGCAGGATATATTTGCTTAACTGTATACACTTCTCTGCCAGAAACTGTGATATAGAATAACTAACACCATGAAAACTAGATGACCTGAGATTTACTACTCCCCCCCCCAATAATAAGAAGCTCTATAACAACAGAAAGAAAATATCTTAGTAAGTGCATTAATCTTTTGAGAATTTTTTTCCTGTTAAATAAGTCCACATAGTGGGACTGCCATAAGAAAGCAATTATAAGGCCCAAATTGGATTTTTGCAAATCATTTGAGGTGATTTGCTTTACCTCTGGGTTCAGCAGCAATTTGCTTCTTCCTCTTTAACATGCACAGGTGACTGACAACTCACTAATGCTAATACAGGAGATTATATTGCTAAAATAAAACCTGAAATTCTAGATAGAAGTTCAACTGTGCTGTATAAAAAATGACAAACAATATATATAGGGAAGGGGTAATATGGAGGAAAATGTTGATAATATATAAATAATGTCACAGATGACCAGTGGACATAAGAAACACCAATCTGATTGAAAGCAAAGAAAATGGAAAATAGTATGGAATGGTGTTTCCAAGTATGCACCTCCAAAAACTTACCGCTCAGCATCAAGTTCAAGAGCTGCTACAAGAAGTCAGATTTTACAGGAGTCTAGAGGTAATTTACATCACACACACGAGACTCACAACACACATCAAGAAAATATAGGCTCTGGATCTCCCTGGTGGTGCAAAGGTGTTAAGTCTCAGCACTATGAAGCTATCCAGAGCCATTGCAGCAAGAGTTTGATACCCAGCCAGGGAGCTTCCCACATGGCACAGCAGACCTCTCCAGCCTCGCCCGCTGCTCCCCTCAGCAGTGTATTTCTGATCTGCCTGTTCTGCTCCCCACTCTCTCTCTGGTGAACCCTCTCACCGCCCCACGCCTCTGGCCTGTACCCCAGCTTGTATGTATAAATAAATAAATCTTTAAAAAAAAATACCCGGGTTTTCAATCGGGGCAAAAGGTACAGTGGTGACCATTTTTGAGAGGGAGACAAAAAGGGCAATTAAAATGTGGCTGTTAATGGAGTCTTGATGGGTCGGCTGGCATTCCGCACCATGAAAAGTCAAGTTCCAAAGATACAGCTGCTTGGGTAAAGATGAATCTTTACCATGAAAGTCTGTGAAACTGAAAAGCGTTTGCCCTACATATTATTTGCACAAGTTAAATAAATCCAAACTGCATGGATACCAGATTACCAGGGAATATAAAATACTAGTGCGGTCATCCCTTTGTAGCCAAGGAGGATTGGGAGGTTCACCCTCTCTGAAGCCTATTCTCCTCTCCAAGTCTCTGCCCCAAATGTTCTGAAGCTCCCAAGTGCTGTTTCTCTACAAGGCAAGCCTTGTAAGCCTTTCACACTGGATGTGTTATTCCTCCTAGGGATATGAGTAACTTGAAAGAAACATGGTAATGTTTAACACACATTATTTAATACAATTAATTCTTCCAGGGGGGAACACAGAGGTTGATAAGAGAGGTTTTACTCCTACTCTTGAAATCAGATCAAAGTAGCCACTGGCATCATTGACTACCATTAAGCTGTATTGTTAGACCTGGAATATTTTTGCATGCTAAAAACGGGAGTTAGGAGCAACAACAGTTGCCATTTAGGGACCAGCTAATGAGGACTAAGTACTATACTAAGTGCTTTACACATATTATCACTCTCATTTTATCCCCAAAACAGCCAATACTACAGTGTCACTATGATATTCATTCTATTGAGGAGGAAACTGAGGCTCAGAGTATAAAATCACTTGTGCAAAAATCCTTTGGTAGTGGCCACGGGCTGAATTTGGGTACAGGACAGTGCATCTTGTTGGTTTGGCCTGTGTTAAACACTGTATATAGACTGTGGTGGAAACTGCTAAGGGCGAGGAACCTTGGTGCCAGGCCAGTTGGGTTATTCTAAAATAATGTAAAGCTCACTAGAAATCCCACTGAAGGGCCTCCCTGGTGACGCAGTGGTTAAGTGCTGCACTATGGAGCTGTCGGCAGCGGCGACGCAAGTTCGACACCTGGTGCCCGGCCAGGGAGATTCCCACATGGCGCGGCAGACCTCTCCTGCCTCGCCCACTACTCCCCTCAGCAGTGTGTTTCTGTTGATCTGCCTGCTCTGCTCCCCACTCTGTCTCTGGTGAACCCTCTTGCTGTCCCACACCTCTGGTGTGTGCCCCAGCTTGTATGCATAAACAAATAAATGTTTAAAAAAAAAAAAGAAATCCCACTGAAGACAAACAGCAATGGGGAGAACGAATGGGCTCAAAAATACAATGATGGAGAAACACAAACAGAACAAAAGAGAGAAAAAAGAACTTTAAAAAACTGAAAATAGTGTAAAAGCCCTTTGGGATAACTTCAAGAGAAATAACATCCATATCATGGGGGTCTCAGAGGGTGAAGAGTAAGAGAAAGTCATAGAAAACTTAAAGAAATAATTGCAGAAAATCATCTCAAACTGGGAAACAAACCAGATATGATCCAAGAGGCCCAAAGAGTTCAAATGCCAGACAGACAGACACACACCAAGACACATTATAATAAAGCCAGTGGCAAAAACAGAATATTAAAAACAACAAGAAAAGAAAAAGTGTAATCTATAAGGAAACTCAGATTGTTAGCAGTCTTTTTAGTAGAACCATTACAAGCAAGACAGGATTGGAAGAAGACTTTTAGAGTACCAAATGCACAGTTGAGGCCAATTCTACCATGGCACAGAAGAGGACTTCCAGTGTAACGTGCCTGTGCCTGGATAATGAAGCAACAGACAAGACAGTGGAGTTGAGCCAATCAATGCCACATGGGAACAAGCAACTTCAGGTGTGCCAAGTACCAGGGCACATCCAGTGCAAGATTTTGCATGGCACCTGCATTCTTGTAAACTCCCCTCCTACCCCACCCCAGGACCAACGCTTCCATTCATCATGCAACTGCCTATCTCCAAAGAATGGAATATAGTGAATATGTCTCCACAACCATGAAACCTGGAACTTTGGTCTTGGTCCTGACAAAACCATGCATTACTAACTATATGCCTGTGCAAACCATTCATTCATCCATTCATCTAGTCATCCAACAAATGTGTATGAAACCACTAGTATATGCCATGTACTTTATACTACATATTGAAAAGACACCAGTGAACAAACTGGGCAAAGACCTCTTTCAGTTCCAAGATGGCATTCTAGCAGCATCCAAAAGTATTCTTACAACATGACTACAATTAGTTTGCGTGTATGCATGTGTGTGTGTATGAACACAGGAGCCTCTTGTTTACAAGGCTGACCCAGGACAGGGCCTGCTTCTCTAGCAGATCTTCACAGTATTTGATGAGACAACCAATGTATCAACTAACACTGCTTTAGATTTTTCAAGAACTCGGACAATCATGCTTCTATGGGTCCCTTGCATTTACCCTGCAAGGTAGAAACAACTAACCCTGCCCCTCTCTTGCACATGGTGGATCTATAATTCCGTAGGTTTAGCTGACAGAGTGAAGACCCAAGGTGGGTTTCTAATTCCTGCTTAAGAACTTTTTCTGTGCACCCAAGGTACAGTGAAACCCTTATAAGCAGCCACATATATCTGACAGCTCTGCCACATGAACCTCCCATTTCCTAGAGATCCAAGTCCTCAATCCCCAAGCATTCTCCCTGGTTGTCTCAGTGTGGTGGCACCCTAAACACATCACATGAAACCACCAAGGGCTGCCTTCTACGTTGGCAGTGGATTCTTTTTTGTAAACTGTAGTCTGAGGCCAACAGACTCAGGAAGAACCCCAAAATGGAGTCCATCCAAGTCACCATGTGTCCCCATCACCACCCATCCTGTGTACCAGAACTGGGTATCTTTTGGCATCAGATTCCATTTACACCATTAAAAAAAGGCTGGAAATTTTAGATCACTTAATTAATCTTTATGTATTTTATTCTATTGAGCAGCAGAGAAAATGTTTACAGCTCAATTGAAGAAATTAGCATTTATAATTCTTCCTTTGCAAAAAGAGTTATCTATAGCTATCTATATAAAATACGTTGAAATAAAAATGTCAAATTTAAATTCTTTGGCAAGATAGAAGGAATTTTATAAGAGTGCGGAGGTGACATGTGGCCTGAAAAATCTCTCATACAAATGTATTGCGTTTCTTGAGCTGTAAGTATAACGTGCTTAATGAAGCTCAACATTTGCAACCTGTCTCCCACAGAGTCCAGCAGCGTCTGCCTTAGATTCTCTTGTGTCTAACTATGGCTCAGAAATTATTTACATGCTCAGATGAACCTTCCATTCATAGACCATAGGACGAATTCTTCAAAATTATCCATAAAAATTATTTTGCCTTTTCAGAAATTAATGACTCTCACAATTTACCAATTTAATATGTACTGGCTTGGATAAGTCTTACAAAAATTTGGGAAACATTTTCTAGAATATGAGTAAGTAAGTTGGTGTCTCAATCTGTTTGGGCTGCTGTAACAAAATCTACCATAGACTGGAGGGCTTAAGCAAGAGATACTGATTTCTCACAATTCTGGAGTTAAAAGCACCAGCACATTTACTGTCTGGTCTCCACTTAGAAGAATATGAATTCTATCATGATGACCTCCCCTTGTGACCTTATTTAAACATAAATGCTTCCCAAAGTATTCCCACCTCCAAATACTATTACACTGTGGGGTGGGCTTCAAAATACAAATGAGAGTGGGGTGAGGGGAGCAAGACAGCCTTCAGTTCACAGCAGTAAGACGGGAGAATTTCAAAGATATTTAGATCTTCATCTTTTGGGGAGCCCAAATAACAAGCCAGAAAATACTGTACTGGCAAGAATAGAGAAAAAAAATGAAATCTAGCGTATTTTTCCTACAATAAAACAATAGCCCCTTTAAATTCATGTCAGCTTCTAGGATCAGAAATTAGGTACACTGCAAAGTTTTAAATCCTTTAAACTACAGGCAAAGGAAACAATTAAATCATCTTGTAGTCAGCATGGTAAGTAGGTCTCTGATTTTTTATTTTTATTTATTTTCTGCTTAAAATTCAATTTACCTTTGGCAAGGTTTCTTACTTGCATATAATACTTTGCCTTGATTGATGCTTCTTTTACCCTGTGTTATTTTGAAGCATCATATGTTGAAGTGGCAAAGAACAGATGACAAGAAGTTACATTGAGATGAAAAAGGAAAGGAGGTCTGTGTAATCTGCAGTCATCTAAATGATTAAAATTTCTCTCTGTTGAAATGAGTGCTCTGAACAAGATAGAATAAAATGGATCCCAGAACAGTAAATTTGGTGCCTTATATGAAAAGTTTGCCAAGGCAACCGATACTCAGGGAAAACTGGCATTTTTATAACAGGGTACTGCTATTTGAGCAAAACAGAGTATAAGAAGGAGAAAAGCAGGAATAAATCTGGCAAGCTCCATAAGGAATTCAGATTTATCAATAACTTTCAAATCCTGCACAGAAACCACTAGCCCTTCAGGCCTTACAAAGATCAGTTAAAACGGGGCCTCCCCGGTGACGCAGTGGTTAAGCGCTGTGCTGTGGAGCTGTCGGAGCGGCGACGCAAGTTCGACGCCCAGCCGGGGAGAATCCCACATGGCGCAGCAGACCTCTCCTGCCTCGCCCGCCGCTCCCCTCAGCAGTGTATTTCTGATCTGCCTGTTCTGCTCCCCACTCTGTCTCTAGTGAACCCTCTCGCTGCCCCACACCTCTGGCCTGCACCCCAGCTTGTATGTATAAAAAAAATTAAAAAATAAATAAATAAAAATAAAAAGATCAGGTAAAACGGAGTCATCTGTCACAGTAGAAAGGCCCACAAAAAACAGAAAATCATGTCTCCCCAGACAGGACCCCAACAGCACTGCTAGCCTAAGGTGGGCCTGCTTCATCTCCGATGCTTCAGCACAGCACAGAGGAACCTCTGACGCACTTGGCGCCACATTAGGTTCTGCAGGTGCCCAAGACATACACACCTGCAGCTGCAACTGGACCCAGGAAAGACCTTGGGGGTCTTCTGTAAAAACAGGTGTGAGCCCCTAGTGGAGGGAACAGCAGTAGAGCTTCATGTCCCCTCACCCACACACCGCGGCATGTCTAAAACCCATACCCACAAGCCCAAGCTGAAAACCCAAGCTCCACTCGGGACAATAAGGCTACATCCCGTTCCTCCTCTGCAAGGCCGTGACCTGCCATCTCTGAGCTCAGCCTGTGAGGACATTACCTGTCACCACAGTGAACACCTTAGTGAAGATGGGCAGGGACGTGCTGAGAGAGGGGACGGAATAAAGTTCTAAGCAAAATAGGTTACAGGTCCTTGTTCCCAGGGCTCTGACTTCAAGGTCTGAATTTCATGTGTGGCATGAAAGAGCTTAAAATAAGAGGTTAGAATTCTCATGAACCTGCAAAAGAGACCACTCCAAGCTATGGCCACTTCCTCAAAAACAAGGCCCACGGTCCCCCACCGAGTCCAGCAGAGTCAGTAAATATCGGTGTGATCTCATTAACACCATCTAGTGGTGTCCTGGCCCAGATGACTTATAGATATTATTCCCATTGTCCTGGCAGTAAAATAAAAACTCAACCTGGTCAGCTCTCTCCACAAGATCACACGATCACACCAGGTTAAGTGACACAGCTAGATTCTGAACCCACTGGTTGGTTGGTTGGTTGGTTGGTTGTTTGATTTGAACCCAGGTTTCTGCTACCCCACCATGCTAAGGAAACCAAATTGCAAATTTATTAAGGCTCATTTGAACATGCCTTAGTTTTCCAATGTATAAAATCACCAGAATGGCCCAAATATTTTTGTACCCTGGAAGCTCTGAGAGTTCATTATTCTACTGTCCTGGGTGTCTGAGGTACAAATTCAGTCGTGGAAAAGATCAAATAATATCCTCTAGTTACATAATTTTTAATTTAAATAAAAGGGAAGTCACAAAAAGTACTCTGAACAAAGTTGAAGCAAGAGCATACAAGTCGGTTCCACTCCATCTCTGCTTCACTGACTCAGAAAAACAACTTCTATCAAGTTTGGTGAAAGGCAGCAGGGAAGGTGATCAAAAGATTTCTGAATTGTTTGTCTTTGCCTGGTCCTCTGGCAAAATCCAGACTGACTGAGGCATGTATGGGAGAGACCCAAACCCATGTAGTATTGGCTAAGAGAAGTACAATTGAGATTTGAACAACTCATACAAGTTTCAAAATGATCCCTAAACTGTGCATGAAAATATACAACCAAGTCAGCATATAATATCTTGGAAGACTGGGCTGAGACTTAAACCATCATCTACTGAGACAGAATTAACAGTCCGATTCTAATTAGATTGATTGCCTGATCAATTTTTTTTAATTTTGTCAGAAGATTCTAACTTGACCCAGAATTTACTATAACATTCAGCAAGTCCAGGATATAATCCAAAATTGCTTGAGGAGAAATACAATCAACAGATGCTAACAGCTATCAAACAGAAGCTTAAAAGAGTGATTCTAACTCTATGGTTCATGAGGTTAAGTATAACACAGTTGAAAAAAATGAAAAAAATAAGAACATTCTGAAGAGAACACAAACAAAAGACCAAATGAAAAAATTTTAACTTAAAACACAGTATCTTCAATAAAAATCTCACTAGATGGACTCAATACAAGCATGGGGATGGAGTAACAGAGGAAAGAATCCATGAATTTGAAAGCAGATCAACAGACGTGATTCACTCTGAAATGAGAGAGAGAAGAGAAAAGAACTAGGGGAAAAAGGAACCTTTGAGACCATGTCAAAAAGTCACGGTGGGCCCTCTCTGGTGGTGCAGAGGTTAAGCGCAGCGCTACAGAGTTGCCAGCAGCAGCAGCAGCAGCAGCAGAGCAAGTTTGACGCCAAGCCAGGGAGATTCCCACATGGCACAGCAGACCTCTCCTGCCTCGCCCGCTGCTCCCCTCAGCAGTGTACTTCAGTGGATCTGCCTGTGCTGCTCCCCACTCTGCCTGTGGTGAACCCTCTCGCCGCCCCTCACCTTTGGCCTGTACCCCAGCTTGTATGCATAAATAAATAAATCTTTAAAAAAAAAAGTCACAGTGGTCCCCACAAGGATGACATTTAATCAGGAAACACACTGAAAAGTGTAACTGCCAGATTTGGCCAAAGACATGAGTTCACAGATTCAAAAAGTTCAGCAACTGGAAAACAGGATAAACTGAAAGAAAACAATACCTAGAAACAATATAATCAAATGGTTGAAAACAAAAAATAAAGAGAAAAATCTCAAAGGCATTAGACATAATGAGCTGAATAACCACAAGTTTCTCTTCAGACAATGAATTTCTTATCAGAAATTATGGAGACTAAAAGACAGTGGAACAGTATCTTTTAAATTCTGAGAGAGAAAAAAAAATGTCACTTTACATATCCGGTGAAATATCTTTCAAGGATAAAAGCAAAATGAACACATTTGCAAAGGAAAGAAAACTCAGAGTATTTGTCACAAGCAGACCTGCTGGTGAAGAAATGCTGAAGAAGTTTCTTCAAGCCAAAGCGAAATGTTATGAAAAGGAAACTCTAATCTTCAGACATGATGGAAGAGCAATGAAAACAGTAAAAAGCTGGTCAAATGGATCAGAATGCCCTATTCACCCCTAAGTAACCTAAAATACATACACATGACTGCTTAAAGCAAAATTGACAATATCGTCTGTTGGGGTTTCTTCAATACATGCATATAAAACACATATGCCAATTACAACATGATGATCAGGAGGTAAAGTGGCTGATATGCTGACAAGGCTTCTACATTTTACACGAAATGGTACAATAGTCACTCTGAGTAGACTGTGAAAGGTTAAGTGGTTACTCTTGAAATTACAAAATACAGTAACAAGTGAAAAGGTGAACTGACAAGACAAATTTTCTAGAATTATAAATTCCTGAATGTCAATAGTATTGCTTTACAAAAATATTGCCAGTAAAAATCTCAAATACAAGAAACTAGTCTATAATATGTTAATTTAGTCATTAATACATCTCAATGGATTTCAATTTAGATGAACTTTCATATAGCCGTAAGTTTTCCCACTTCAGACAACCCCAAATAACTCTCATTAAAACAAATTACCAAATTAGAAGCTCAAAACTACAACTCAACCTCATGGAAAATATTCAATTGTTAGAGGTTGATTAATCAACTTTAAATATATACAGATGAATAAACTGCAGTCAAAATATTCTGGTGATCCAAAATAGAAGCCAAATAATTACGGAACTTAAAGCCACAGCTGTACCATTGTCAAGAACTTACCCTCTCGTCGCCAACCTCTGAAGTTTCAAGACTGTGTGCTGCAGAAAGGCAGAGAGTCATACATGTTGCTGGCTGAGCAGCAAACTTTCCCTTGCCTCCAGCGACCCACTCTCACTTTCTCCACTCTCACCCACTCACACTTCCCACTCTCACCCCAGATCTCTCTTCTGCAAGTCTTAGCCAGTTGAACTTCATTCGAGGTTACTCAGCCTGGAAGGGGCCACAGGTGCAATGAAAAGAGTACTGGATTATAAATGCAAACACCTGACCCCAGACCATGTCTTCCAACAAAAGTGCTCTTTTGGACCCAGTTGTTACATCTGAAGGTGAATAAACTTTCTAGGCTCATCATCTGCCATCCCTTTTAAACTACATTAGCATCTGAGCTTTTGTAAAGTTAGCAATATGTTGGTCAATCCCCATTTTTAAAAACTTATTTAAAACATCCTCTGTAAAGAGAATATTAGATAATAATCACACACTTAATTAGTGAAGTTTTACTAAAAAGCTAACTGATTGAGAGTAACTATGTCCCAAACATCCTTGCAATCTGTACAATGAAAATACTGGTCCTACCAGATCCAACTGACTGAAAACAGAGTAGGAAGAAACATTCAGAGCAGTAACCAAGAAGCAATTCTCCACAATTAAATCACAATTCTTGTGATTTAATAAAAGGAAAGCTGTGATTTGTAGATATTTTAGATTGTAAATATTGTAAATATTTCCACGGTATGGAATCTCTTGATCAAAAAGTTGCTTGAAATGCCATTAGAAAAGAGAATAACAAGCAGACCGTGAGGGATTCAAAAGGCCCGGTTAGCATGATAAAATGCCAAGTGCAAGAACAGATTGAGGTTTTGTTAGAATCTTTACGAGATTCTTTCAATTAGTAAGGAGAGGTAGCCTTATTAAGAAGAATGCTTGATTAGCTGCCACTTCCTTGCCAGCACGCTTCAAGGCGTGCCTCATCCTGCCAGGTTCTGGGGGTTACCGAGGAGCACGACCACCCAGTTTTCAG
Source organism: Scalopus aquaticus (assembly GCA_004024925.1). Taxonomy (NCBI): domain Eukaryota; kingdom Metazoa; phylum Chordata; class Mammalia; order Eulipotyphla; family Talpidae; genus Scalopus; species Scalopus aquaticus. Next base: position 7,139 of record PVIJ01017588.1, on the reverse strand, counting down.
CAGGGCTGCACACACGTCTATCAAAGGTGCTAAGAGGGATCCCGAGGTTCCCTTAACACTTTGTGGTCCACTCACGTATTAGTACGTGTTTTTGTCACCAGCATCAGGTGGCCGCTTATGTATTAATACGTGTTCATCTAGTCTCTGGTTTTTCACGCCACAGTGGATTTACTTGGAACTATTAGGAGCTATTTCTTGGATCATACTCAGTCTAGAAGCTTTACACATTGTTTTGGTGAAAGTGTAAGGTGTTTTGTAAGAGACATTACAGTTTTTTTAATATCCAGTAGTTCAGGAGTTGTGTGTGTTTTACTGAATGCTTCTACCATTCATGCGGTGGCACAGAAAATGGCCGGCCCCAAGGGCTGGTAAATTTAAAGGGCACCGGCACACAAAGTGTTAACACTGGTACACAAAGGAAGCAGGTCCACAGTGTCTGTGGAGGGAAGAGGTCCTACGCTTAAAGCCAGCAACTATGTAATGTGTCTCTTGTGTAAGAAAAGGAGGTTTGTGGTACCAGCCAGGACTAAGCAAAACCCCCCTCATTCCTTTGAAGGAAGAAATATCGAAAGGGCACATGGTTTATGATCCAACCCATAGAGTTCATGGCCTCCCTATCAAGATGTCCTTACTGAGGTTCATGTCCATGCCCCCAGTCGTGTGGTGACAATTCACAGAGTAACGGAAAGAGGGTCCCAGAAGATAGGACTCTCAGCCCACATGGAAGGGGTAGCAGTCAGTGGGGTGCTGGTGACCACCCCACTCTTGAGGGCCAAGAATGGATGGGGGGAGGGCCCACTGAATAATCCGGGGTAAGCTTTCATCTCAGAATCCTTAATTACCCTGCAAAGACCTTTCTCTAAATAGGTGGCTTACAAATGCCAGGGCTGAGGGCTTGGTATCGCTGGGTGGCCATGATTCTGTCTCCCTCAGCGTCCACCACCTGCCTAGACCAGGCCCAGGTGTGGGGCAGCTGACACAGGACCAGGAAGAGGGACAAAGCCCCTGGTGGAGACTGTGGGGCCAAGGGGTGCCCTGAAACTGTGCCCACCCCCACAGTCATGCCCTGCTGAGGAATCCCCTGGTTGCTTCCACACTGCCCCAGAAATATGGCCCTGCTTCCTTCTCAGGCCCCCGGCCGCGTCTCCCCTTGTCCTGCCCACTCTAACCAGCTGGCCTCCTTCTAGTCCCCAGCAGGGCTGGCTCCGCCTCCTCCCAGTCCAGATGGAACCTCCTCCTCAAAAATGCCTTCCCGACTGTCGGGTAAATGAGTGATCAGGATTCGCCCCCTACCGCCACTAGATTTCACAATAGACACCTGCGGCCCTGCATGTGCGCTTCACGGCGACACCTGGAGTGCGGTGTGCATGTGCATAAGTGGGTGTGCCTGGGCCTGGAGGCCGAGGCTATATAAGGGCGGCCTCACAGACGGAGGAGCGTGGCAGAGCGGGAGGACGATAGAGGCGGCAGAAGCAGAGGCAGGGAGACCTGGAGAAGACGCCCAAGAGCCCAGAGAAAGTGAAGATTGGCCAGGGGCTGGGAGGCCTGCTAGTTTCCGCACCCCCTCACCCCCCTGCCTTTCCTGTACCTCGTTGCCTCACTGCAGAAAGATGGTTAAAAGCCTGTAAAAGCCACTGAGGGCTCCAGGCATCCCCCTTTCCCTGCCTGCCTGAACCACGGGGCACCTGCCCTAGCACCCTGCTGGCACTACACCAACCCACCCCACCCAGAAGCACTGCCTTGTTTTCTCTTCTTCGTGGCACTTGGCATTACCTGGAATGATTCACCTCATTCTATGTTCTTGCATGTCACCAGATAGCAGCTCCAGGAAAGCAGAGAACCCTTCTAGGCTTGTTCCCACAGCACCCCCAAAGCCCACAGGTGCTCAAAAATAGCTAAATGAATGGTTTCCTCATTTGATGCCCCAGGATGATTTTATGTCCTGGCTGTGTGCTGCCATCTTGCTTATTTTTGACAAAAACAGAATAGTTAATGCATTAGTCCTAGGTTCCCTTCCATTGTGCTCAGTTCAACGACTGATGTTAAAAAGCTTTCTAACCAGACAATTAGGTTGTGCCGCCTTCCAGCTGGAGTGCAAGAAGCCATTAAGCTTCCTTTGAAATGTTTTATCCTTACCTAATTAAAATGTTGATATTAATCGAGAAGTTTAGTTACAGGCCAGCTCTCAGGTGTACCTGCTCTGGTGAGCAACTGGAAGCTACCCAAGCCTGGAACTTTAAAGGAAAGCAGGGTATCTCCATACTTATGCAAATATTAGTTTCTGTTTATTATTATGTAAAGTGCACATGTATTTGGAATATTTCAATATCATCAAAATATAATTTTTTTAAATCACTGAAATGTGAAGAAATGTTACCATAAGAAAATTGCCACTAAAATGCTTATTAGTTGAGAATACAAAGATCCCATCTTTCAAAGACTCTGCTTTCTCTGTTGTAAAATCTCCTGCAAAGGATTGGTGTCAGACTTCTTAAACCCTGCTTTGCCCTGTCCTCCCTCCAGTATGGAATTGATCTCCCCAAAAGAATCAAACAGGCTTTTCCCAGAATGCCCAGAGCAGGCCTTTTCCAATACGTATGAACTTGGTCTGGGGCACTAAGGTCAAAAGGCGTGTGTGCCTCGGGAGAACCATGATTTAAAGAGGCACGTTCTGTTAAGAGCAAAGACAACTCTGGAGGCAAAGGAGCAGCTCTTGTCCTTCCCTTAGTCCTCTGCCCTTCCCCTCAGAGAAGAGATCACTACTTATTCTCATGACCTAAAAGAATATAGTTTGGGAGGTTAACACCCAGGGGTAGGTTTATCAGTGAAAATGTCATCTATATCTAAGAAACTCAGCTTTTTCTCTAGAGGACAGATGAAGCCGCCCCCTCCTATTCAAGTGAATCCCCCTCCTCTCTCTTTCCTTGATTTCCCAGGTCACCTTCGCGCAGAGTACATACAACCTGGGTCATCCCACTTTACTTTAGAACTTACAGTCATGTAAATTCAGCATATATCTGTTATACATATACATACACATACACATACACATACACATATTTTGGCTATTTCTGCTACTAATCTCTGATATCAATTTGCTTGTTCATCTAGCCTCAGAAGAAATCAGAGGGGTGAGAAATTCCCCCTGGGTCCTGACACCACTAAAATTATAAGCAAGTGAGAATATGGGTGGACACATAAGAACAAGCCACACAGATCTAAAAGGGCTCCACAACCCCAAAAAGATGAGGCCACCTAATTTGGGGACCAGCACAGGACTGCTGATTTTTAATTTTACAAAGTAAGGATATAAAGAGGGACTGTCTACACACACACCAAGCACGTACAGCCACACCACTGTCTATTATCATGGACATTTTATAAAAGCAAGCATATTTCAAATTAAAAAAAAAGAACAAGCTCAAGATTAAAAAAAAAAAAAACTTAGCTTTAAATCAGACATATTTACATGGATGAAAACCTCCCTGAATTATTCTTAGTTCTCTTTGGTCAACTGAGACCAGAGGAGATAAATTTCACACTCACGAGCCCTGAACTGTGGACCTGGGTTTGGAAATTACTTGTGAAAGGCAGACTGACAGATAGAAAAGTAAAGAATGGCTTCACCTCCCACTCCCACCAGTTTTATTCACTTGGAAAAGAAGAAAATCCTCTCAGGCAAGGCATGGCAAACCCTGCGAAGAAAGACAAGATAAATCCTGGCTTCAAAAATCCAGAGGTCAAGTCTACACATGTATCATAAGAATATTTAAAGGGAAGTAAGATGGACCAGAATCTTTCTCTCCCCTGTCAACCTAAGGACTCAGTTCTGTGGTTATTCCCCTAAGGAGCTGACAGCAGCTAAGAGAGGGACAGGGAGGATGCAGCCTGCAAGGAAGAGGTCAAAGGGGGCAATGAGGTCACAGCCACATCTCAGCTGAGGCTGCCTGGCTCAAAGGCCACATCTGAGGCTCCCTCCTCATGGCTCTGTGTTTTAAGCAGGACTATCTTCTCCTGTCAAGCTTGTTCAAAACACTCCAGCCAATGGATGGAGGGTCTAGGTCCAGTGCCCCGACCCTTACTGGTGTCAGCACCTGAACTCAAATGATGAAAACTGTGGCAACCAGTTTATCACCTGGCACTTAGGACTTAGGAAACATAGAAATATCACTGCCGCCATTTTAGTCTAGCATGTCACCTGGTGCGGAACGTGTCTCTGAGAGAGACGCTTCCTCCTGACTATGCTGGAGCAGCCCTCCAAACCTGGGATGTCATATAGTCACAATACTGAGAGGCATTGAGAACAGGGGCATCACCCACACCTCCTGGCAGCTCTAACGCAGAGGCCCTGTGTAGCTCTACCTACAACCTGCAGTAGAAAGCTCTGCTCTCCAGTGATAGGAGAAACAGCCGATAAACTCATTCACTCTCCATCTCATCTTCAGTGACAGCCGATGGTGTCAACCAGTTCTTGCTCTCGGGCTTCAGATTGTGTCCCTTAGAGAGTGGGGAGACTAGTTCTCCCACTTGTCTCTCTAGATGGCTAGGATGTAAAAGTGAATGTTAAAGATCCCCTGTGTGTTTATTAGTCAAAAGAAAGGTCTGGAAAATATTAATATAGGGGCACTTGGAAATCCTTGTAATAGGCAAAATGTTAATGCTGAGTCATGGTAAGTGACGGGTCTGATGCACCGATTAACTCAGTTGCAGTCATCTAGAATATGAGAATATTAAATGTCAGTTTCATTCCTGCCAAGAGCATCTAAAGTCTTTTTGAGTCATCATAAGAGGCTCCAAAGGCCCCTTTGCACCAAGGCTTGACCTCCAGTATCTAAGGGATTGCAGCAGATACCATCACCCCACTATTTCCATTCGAAATGCCCAGGCCCAGAGCATACCAGCATGGCAGCACTGACTCAGTGGTAGACCAGCAACTCATGTGACTCCTGAGGCCCCTTTTCTCCTGACATTTTACCACTGAATGCCTTCGGGCTGCTGAATGCAGGGTTACATGTGGGACTGCAAGTACTGGGGCAGGGCTCAGAACAGGGCTAGCAAAGCCTGAAACTGTCTCTCCTCCATCCTCCCAATCCCGTCCTATCTAAGTAGGCACCAAGATAAATAAAACCCCCCACTGGATTCCAATTTTATTCTATTCTAATGTCCTCCCCCCATGTCTACCTTTCCCATTATTAGAGGAAAACTTGACAGGTGCTATTGGACTTTTATCATGAATGGTGTAAAACAGGGCTACAGCCCTGCATTCAGCAGGCTGAAGGCATCAGATCACCCCTTAGATTTAGCAAAAGGTCACTAGGAATTCCTTAATTCAGCTTCTCTCCTGCAAGCAGTGCAAGGAAACAAGCACCCGCCTGGGGAGGCCAGGGAAAAGAACGGAAATGCAGTGAGCTCCAACAGCAGGCTCTGAAGGAAACACCATTAAAGGATAATGAGCTGCGACCCAGGAAAAATTCTGAGGGAGCAATCATCCCTGTGTGTTCCCCAGGGGCTGGCGTGGAGCAAGAGGGGGAGACTTTAATGGCCCAAACCCAAGTGGTAAATAGCTGCATTAACATTATAGAAATACACTAATTAATATAGCCAGAGAGTGCCTGAAGAAAAGAGGTTTAATTTTTTTTTAAGATTTATTTATTTATACATACAAGCTGGGGTGCAGGCCAGAGGTGTGGGGCGGCGAGAGGGTTCACCAGAGACAGAGCGGGGAACAGAACAGGCAGGTCAGAAATACACTGCTGAGGGGAGCAGCGGGCGAGGCAGGAGAGGTCTGCCGCGCCATGTGGGATTCTCCCCGGCCAGGCGTCAAACTCGCATCGCCACTGCGGACAGCTCCACAGCGCAGTGCTTAACCGCTGCGCCACCAGGGAGGCCCTAATTTTTTTCTATTTAAATGATCCCATTAACAACTTTTCAAAAGAATGAAAAATAAGGTTTTCAGGAAGCTATGACCTGGGCATTTTCCTAAAGGAAGGAAATGTGACCCAGTTTCAGTGGCCAAGAGACAGATGTGGAAGCATGTGTTCCTCTGGGCCTGCTTCCCCTGCTGAAGGTTGTCTGGAAGCTTCACAAGGAACAATGGACAGTGGGTACCCTGACCTTGGACCAGGGCATAGGGGGGAAATCCCTTGACCCCTCTGGGTTCTTCTGGGGCTGGACAAACAGGCAAATTAATATTAGACAAATTAGTAGGAAAAAAGAACCAATGTTATTTCATATGTATGAATTCACATGGCTGTAAACTGAAGTTACCACTAAGGAATGAGGTAGGAGCCTGGGTCATCAAGGAGAGGGGCGGGGTCCCACATGAAGAGGAGGGGATGACTTCACATGACAAAGCCAACACATCTAGATGTTTCCCTGTCTTAAGACAGCTTCTCTGATCAAAGGTAATTTCTCTTCCAACCTCTAAGTAATATGTATTCTTTAAGGGAACAGTTTTTCCCAAGGTCCACGGGGTCTAGATTGACCTTAGCTCCACACACCACCCTGACATGGATTGAAAAAGCCTGCCCTGGACATCTTGGAAAAAGCCTGTCTGAACAATTTTGGGGCAGTCGATCCTACATCACCAAGGCAGGCGTCCATATTATGCACACAGATTAAAGGCTGCCAGTGAGGAACCATGAATATACTCGAACGAACACATGAACAGGGTAACAGGGAGCCCTGAAGGACTACCCAAGCCCAGGCCCACACAGCATCTCATTCACCGCAGTAGAATACCCTGAGGAGGGCGCCATCTTCATCCCCATTTCAGACAGGAACTGGAAGCCTGGAGTCTGAGGAAGCCACTTCCTGCCTCCGCGCCGAGGACAGAACAGACCTTCGCTCCAAGTAACCCATCTCGTGCCTACGGGTGAGGGTTTTTCGCGTTCCCTGAGCTTTAAAAAGCAAAGTCCCAGGGCCTCCCCGGTGGCGCAGCGGTTAAGCGCTGCGCTGTGGAGCTGTCGGCAGCGGCGACGTGAGTTCGACGCCCGGCCGGGGAGAATCCCACATGGTGCGGCAGACCTCTCCTGCCTCGCCCGCTGCTCCCCTCAGCAGTGTATTACTGATCTGCCTGTTCTGCTACCCGCTCCGTCTCTGGTGAACCCTCTCGCCGCCCCACGCCTCTGGCCTGTACC
>PVIJ01017587.1:0-28949 GCA_004024925.1 Scalopus aquaticus | reverse complement strand
CAAGTGGCCTAGCTTGGCATCGCACTGTTGGAGAGGAGGGACCCTGGGGAAGGGAATCAGGAGGACGGCTTGCCCCGTTACCCATTGGGAAGTGCGAGCTGAGAGCCACCAGCTGGTGGATGGGTAGAGAGGCAGCACAGGGCCAGGCTGCCTGAGTGGGTGACCAGCAGTGCGGAAACAGCAGGCAGCTCTGGCTTCTAGGGTTCCCCAGGGCCCTAGGAACTCCCACACGGGTCAGTGCTGGGCCAGAGGCTGGGACTCAAACTGCCATGAAGGGGGCTCTGAAGGAATTCTCCCCGCACAGTTTACTTACGGGCCAAGACAGGCGTGCGTGTGTGCGGGCATTCTGCAGTGGGATGTGTGTAGGGATTCGTCCTGAGGAATTGGCCCCCATGCAGGGACTAAAGTTTCGCCACCTGTGGCCTGGGAGCTGGAGGGCCAATGTGCAGTCCCAGCCCGAGTGGCACCGCTGCTGTCTCATTCCCAAAGGACCACCAGAGCCCAAAGGCAGGCAGAAAACCCCAGTGTCCCAGCTCGGGCCAGGCAGGAGTCAGCTCCCTCATTCAGCCCTTTGGTTCCATTTGGGCCTTTGGCTAATTGGACAGAGCCTACCACATCTGGGAGAACAACCTGCTTTATTTAATCTGCCAATCCAAACAGCAGCCTCATCCAGAAATATTCTCAGGCACACCCAGGGTGTTTGACCAAGTGTCTGGGCACCGGGTGTCCCAGTTGAGGTGACACAAAATGTACCATCACAGGTGGCGAGAGTAATCCCATGACTTCTGGGAAGCTGTTCTGGTATGGGCGGGCACAGGGGTATGTCCCCCTCCCAACATCATGCCTCAAGTCTCACATTATTTTCAGCTGAAGAAATGACATACAAAGGGTAAAAAAAAAAAACCAAAAACCCGTAAAAATAAACATGAGAAGCAAATTGCACTTCTCAGAGGCAGACTGCTAAATTTTCTCTCCTAAAAGTCTTCAGTGCACATAACAGTTAATATTTTTTTTAAGATTTATTTATGCATACAAGGGCTGGGGTGTAGGCCAGAGGTGCAGGGTGGTGAGAAGATTCACCAGAGGCAAGTGGGGAACAGAACAGGTGGATCTGCTGAAATCCACTGCTGAGGGGAGCAGTGAGTGAGACAGTAGGTGTCTGCTGCGCCATGTGGGAAGCTCCCTGGCTGGGAATGGAACTCGTGCTGCAGTGGTTGCGGATAGCTCCATAGACTGAGACTTAATCCCTTGCACCACCAGGGAGGCCCAACATAGTTAATATTTTGACCAAAAATAGAAATCTAGTGCAAGCCCAGTTGTGTGTGTGACTTTTTTTTACATCTCCAGCACACCTAGTGGGAGGGATTGTGCAGGGCATTACCACCAGGACGTGAGGGCTTTGGGGTACATTAGAGTGGCTCACGGACTCGCGCTTAGACGATGGTCCCACTATCAACTGCTGCCAACCAGGAGGGGCCTGGTTGCCCAGCTGCTCCTTCAAGGGAGCTGTCCTATCTGGAGTTCGCAGACGGAGGAGCAGTTGTGAATCACTGGTGGCCAGGTCTGGCAGGTGTCCCTGGTCTTCAGTGAACTCCCCAACCCACGTCTCCATGTGTCCCCAATGTCTGTGGATTCATTCTTGTGGGAACTCTTCTGAGAAAATATCCCTGCATCATTCTAAGGTTTGGCAAACCTGAATGCTTTGGGCAAAGGCCAAATGTTCCCTGGAGCCAGTCAGGCCTGTGTCCTTTGTGTCTTCAACTAGAAAGACCGGACTGGCGGCCCCAGTTCAGAAGAGAGGGTTAGGCGGCCCCACCTGGTCTGTACGTTGAAATGACCCGAGGTGCCTGCTTCCCGCCGACAGGTTCTGCCTTCATTCTGCCTTAGCGTATGGGGTGATGATTGTCAGCAAGAGTCACTGGGCCGGGCCTCCCTGGTGGCGCAGCGGTTAAGCGCTGCGCTGTGGAGCTGTCGGCAGCGGCGACAGGAGTTCGACGCCCAGCCAGGGAGAATCCCACATGACGTGGCAGACCTCTCCTGCCTTGCCCGCTGCTCCCCTCAGCAGTGTATTTCTGATCTGCCTGTTCTGCTACCTGCTCTGTCTCTGGTGAACCCTCTCACTGCCCCACGCCTCTGGCCTGTACCCCAGCTTGTATGTATAAATAAAAAATAAATCTTAAAAAAAAAAAAAGAATCACTGGGCCATGTCAGGGGACCCTGTGCTTGTCGTGACTGGGGGTACCTAGCGCATCCTGCTGGCGTCGAATGGCTTCTTAAGCAGCCCAGGTGATCCTGGTACACCTGTTGGGAGAACCACACTTTGAGAAGCTCTGAATGTAAGCGACCTTCCGGCAGCATTCCGCATGTGCTGCTTAGGTTTTCCCAGATGCCTCTGATTCCTTCCCTCCTGTCGTGTTTGTCCATCACCGATAGGCCCCGAAGGACCTCTCCCAGACGTACCCCAAGCCCAGCACAAGTGTTCAGGAAAGTCCCAGAGACTCTTGAAGTTGGAAAAAGAAGAAAAAAAGAATTGCTGTCAACATCTCATCCCCAAAGCCAGAGGCTTCTCTAAATCTCTCGATAAGTGTGTGATGGATAATTACTACTTGATCCTACACAAATTAGAACTAGGATATTTTTGAATATACCTGTCAGAGGTGCACTGAGCCATGAAAATGTCTATTAAATATGGAATTAGGGTAGGTAAGTCGTGACTTGGAAAAAGCTTCCAGGAGTGGGTTGGGCCCTGATCTAAGGCAGCTACTGCTGCCATAGATGGGGTTAGGAAGGTTTGTTTTCTCTGTCTCCGTATCCTTGGCACATAGTTCTTGGGTGCTACACTGCAAACCCACCCAAATTTAGTCCCAGGAAGCAACAAGGAAGAAACTGTGTGTCTCTTTCATGGAAGAAACCGGCCCAACAGATGGTTTCACGCCTCAGGGTGCACTAGGTGATATCTGGAGACATCAGTGGTTATCACATTGGGGGTGCTTTTGGCATGAAGTGGATGGGACCAGGGATATCACTGGACACCCCACAGTGCCCAGGATGGGCCCCCACAGAGAACAATCCAGACAGATGTCGTCAGTGTTACCCACTCACTACCCAGTAGTCCCCTAGATAAATGCATCAAATGTGAATTTCCCAAACCATATTGCCGCCAGCAAAAATAATTTGTTCACACGCTATACACAGCAAAGCTTTTATGCCAACCTGGGAAAGGAATATCCAAAACAAATGTGACTTCCCCATTACCTCCCATCAATCCCACCTTGCAAATTAGATCATTTGTGAAGAGTTGAAGCAAAGCTCTTTACACCCCATCATCTGGCCCTGGAGAGAAGTTTTGTTTTTGTTCTTTTTTTTCATAATGCAAAGGACTCCTTTTTTTTTATTTTTTAAGATTTATTTATACATACAAGCTGGGGTACAGGCCAGAGGCGTACCTGTGCAGCAAGAGGATTCACCAGAGACAGAGTGGGGAGCAGAACAGGCAGATCGATGGAAACCCACTGCTGAGGGGAGCAGCGGGCGAGGCAGGAGAGGTCTGCCCCACCATGTGGGATTCTCCCCAGCTGGGCGTCGAACTGGCGTTGCGCGCTGCCGACAGCTCCACAGCGCAGCGCTCAACCGCTGCGCCACCAGGGAGGCCCCCTGGAGAGAAGTTAAGGTGATTGCTCACTCGGCCACCAGGTGGCGCACTGGTGCCTCCTCCATCCTCGCTGCGGGAAAGGCATCACCATCAGAGGGAGTAAGGTTGCATCTAATCCTGGAAGCTCCTGGGGGTGAGCCTGGAAACGCCCCGGCCCTCGAGATCTGCTTTGTGCTTCTCCTTTTGAAATTATAGGCCCTCCCAAGGAGGAACGTTCTGGCGGGCACGTGTGTTATGATGGGGCTACCTTTCCAAGTTGCCTAATGCGAACTAGGGCCAGAGAATATGAATCCATTCAATGTGAGGGTGAAGGGTGCAAACCACAAATTCCACCCAGCTCGAGCTGTTCCCAGTTCTTCTGTAAGCTCATGCAGATAGCTCTCTCATTATTGTACTTACATATTTTATCAAAGTATAAGATACATCACAAAAGTCCATAAACAAAATTATAATCAGTCTAGAAAGCTAGGTGCCTATGTTTTACAAGTCTGTGGGGTGCTTGCCGGCTGTGGGAACCCCTCCTGGCAAGCAGGCGGTCGCTAGCAAGGGCCAGGCCTGCTTGTCGCTAGCAGTGGGAGGAGCCCTCTTGACCATTATCTTTCAACTACTGAGTAAGTTACCCTACTTCCAGTGGGTGGTGGAGTCCCTTATCAGGGATTCACCCTGGCGTCTAGTGGTGTGGAGGGTGGCTTCCAAGATGGGTCCTGCCCACTTTGTTGAGGGTGACACTGACCTGGGGTTATTCTTTAGTGTTCTTTGTCTCCCAGGCCTCCACTATAAGGCTGGTATCTTGGATTCCTTTTCCAAAGCACAAGCATTGCTCAGACTGGCGTTACTGCTTTAGGTCTCAGGGCAAATGAGTCTGTCCAAGGGCCTATTAAGGGCTGGTTCTTAGTCTCTACCTTTTCTTCTAATTTCTGCTCTTGCTTTCCTCTGGTCCTCAGTGCAGGGATTCCAAGGTCTCCTCTCCACTATTCTGGATCATAGGGTTGGGGTGCTGGGTGTTAAACACAGTCTTCCCTCTCTCCTCAGGGAAAAGTCCCACATGTTAGGAATGTCCCAATTGTCCTTCATTGTCCCTGAAAATGCAGTTTCTTCCTTGGCAAGAGCATCTCTGTCTTGCCCATCCCTCTGGGTGTTACCTTTTTTAATCCTTTGTTGTGAAGCTCTAGTCATTCAGTATCAGGTCTGCTTCTCTGTGGTTTAGTGTATATTTAAGTGTAGATTTGTTGTGTTCTGGTGAGGAGATAAGCACGAGTTCCTCCTAATCTACCATTTTGGTCCTACTTCTCCCTTAAAATACAATGAAAAGTCACACCTGGCCCCCCCTCTTCCCAATCTCACTGTAAATAAAGTTTGTTTATAAACTTTTAGACCTTTCTCTGTGTGATTAATAACCCTGTGATGTGTGTGTGTTGTCATTGTCTACAAATAGGGGTTATATAGCCCATAATTCTTTGAAATAGTTTTTCCAGTTACTTAGTGCATATTCAAATTTTGTCCCTTGTTCCAGTGATATCCTGTATAACATATTCTTTAAAATCCAGGACTTAATCCAAGATCACCCATTACACTTGGTTGTCATGTCTATTTGTTTAGTCTCCTTTGATCTGGAAGAGTTCCCCTGCCTTTCAAGACATTGGCATCTTGAGTTACAAACTGAGTGGGGTCCTTGGGTTCTCTCTAAGAAAGGTTTTGGCAGAATTTCACATTCAGCAACACATGGTGAATTCCCTTACTTATTATGTTGATCAGTTTTCTGTGTCTTCTAGAATATAAGCTCCAGATGGGGGGACGGGGAATCTTTGCTTTGTTGATAGATGTCCTTCTAGAAAAGGTCTTGGCACACAGTATGCAGAAATATTGAATCTATAGATGTGCTTCTTAAGCTTATAGGAATCTCACTAACATCTAGGACGCTCAGAGAGGGACAATCTCCCATAGGAAATTGTTTCCCTTCAATGGCCCAGCCTCGATTGGAGAGGGATTCAGCACCAAGCGCCCCTGGACAGCTCTGCAAGCCAAACCTTACTGGAACCTTTCCTCTAGGTTCAGAGTTTCTTCCCGGAACCTCCTGGTGGCTGTACCGCAGCTCAGCGAGAGGAACTATTTTCCCCTGCGGAACGGAGAGGTGGGGTCGCAAGATTAGTGGCAGCCACACCGTCCAATGGTGTGGCGCGTTAGGCTCGTGGCTCTCGGGGAGGCCAATGGTCGGGGTGTGGGCGGGGCGTGAGCAGCAGCGCGCCCAGCTGGGGCCTCGGCCCGGACGGTGGCTGCGGGGTCTAGACCGCGCGGCGGTTGAGCGGCGGCGGGCCAAGGTCCAGAGGAGGTACGTGCGGGACGGGACCGGGACGGAGCGGGCGGCGGTCTAAGGCCGGGGAGACAGGGGCGCCCCTTGGCCTGGCGCTCTCCGTAGAATTCACCTTTATTGGCGAGGTCTGTGGGGTTTGCGTCCGGCGTCCCCAGCAGAGCGTGACTGTCCCCTCCCGACCGGGTCCAGTCTGGCCTCGCCCTCCTCAATGAGCGCCCGTGTCGCGCGGGGCACACAGAAGACGCCCAGTAAGTGCTGAACGAACGAATGAATGAATGAACGAACTAGCCCATCCCTCCTCGGCCCAGGCCGTCAGCCCCTGGGTTGAGAGAGTCCAGGCCCCCGTCACCCTACTCTACAGACTGAAGGCATCTAGAGACCTGGTAGGTATATTGATTGAGCGTCTATTGTGTGCTTGGCTCAGCGCTGGGTGTTGCTGGGTGGTCCAGCTTGCGCAAGACAGACTGCCTGCCCCCGCGGAGCTGGCAGTTGCCAACTTAAACTTCAAGGACTTTAAGCTATGTAGTTCCCATAGCACAAGTGATGCTTAAAAATAGTAGCAGAGAAAAGGATGGGGCGGTCTCTCTGACCAGTGACATCTGAGCTGAGATTTGAAGATCTCAAAGAAGTGGGGGCAGGGGCCATGAAAGTGAGAATGGGGGAGCTAAAGACAGGGGAGCAACCAAGGCCCCTCCACTAACAGTGGCATTTTGGGGCCCAGAGTCTTCTACTTTGGCTCATTGAGTCACGTATAGAGGCCCACATTCTTCAGCTCATCCATTCATCCAGCCAGCGATTACAGAGCACCTGTTCTGCTCCAGGTCTCTTAGTGGGTATAGAGGATACAGTGTAAGTCAAGGGTCGGCCAGGAGGTCCTTCTAAGGGGTACAGGAAGAAATGAATTGACAGATGAGACATTGGAAGATGGGAAGAGAAGTGTTCCAGGCAGAGAGAACTGAGGCAAAGACCCCCAAGGCAAGAGTGGGCTTGACACATTCAAGGACCACAAAGACCAGTATGGAGTGGGTGAAGCAGGAGCTGATGGTAGAGAACCTTAGCCTCAGAGTAGAGCATTTGGGTTTTACATGAAGGCAGTGAGGAATGATTGAAGTGGCACTACCCAGTAATATATTCTGCAAGGGTGGAGATGTTCTCTGTGCTATGCAGTGACCGCTAGTCTCATATGGCATCTGAACACATGAAATATGACTATTATGATAAGGAGCTGAACTCGATATTTTATTTAATTTTAATTAGTTTGTACAGATATTTGTGACTAGGAGCTGCCATATTGAAGTGTCACAGTGGAGAATTTTCTGTAAGAGGCAATGTTGTGTGCCAAGCCCAGAATTGAGTAAAGTAAGGGGGTGATGGGCTTGTCCTCTCGAGCTGCTCAGCTAATCCCACGACTAACTTGCTTGTTCCTGGCATTCGCAGTGGCTGATCTGAGGCATGAGCACCCGGCTGCGTGTCTGCGTCCAGTAGCCCAGCGTGGGACTGAGTGCGCACCCACCCATGCTTCGGCCCTGCAGTGACTGGAGCAGCCCAGGCCGCCACCATGATGAAGTTGCTGGTGGCCAAAATCCTCTGCATGGTGGGCGTGTTCTTCTTCATGCTGCTCGGCTCCCTGCTGCCTGTGAAGATCATCGAGACTGATTTTGAGAAGGCCCACCGCTCAAAGAAGATTCTCTCACTCTGCAACACCTTTGGAGGCGGAGTCTTTCTGGCCACATGCTTCAATGCTTTACTGCCAGCTGTGAGGGAAAAGGTAGGGTTCCCTGCTGGCAGCAGCCGCCCTTGGCACTACAGCCAAGGGGCTCTGGTAGTCTTTCAAGGCCGACCCCGAGCTTAGTGGGGTCTTTAACACTGTAAGGGCAATGCAAATAGGAAAGGAGTTTGCTGTGTTGCTGTGAGTTGATTGAGTTTTCTGGACTTGGGCTTCCCAGCTGGTGGGCTCATCAGTCATTACCCTCCAAGAGGCTTACACTTTCCAGAAACTGATGATCCTGGCCCCCTTAAAAGTCCTGTATCAGTTAGCTGTTGCTGCATAACAAGTTCTACCATAGCACACGTTTATTGTCTCACAGTTGCTATAGTAAACGTTCCCTGCTGGTGGGTCAGGAGACCAGGCATGGCTTACTTAGCAGCTGTGCCCAGGCTCTCGTGAGGCAGCAGAGTATCCCCTGGGCTGTGATCTGATCTCAAGGCACAATTGGAGACGGACAGGCCTCCAAGCTCACGTGACTGTACATAGGGGTCAGTTCCTTTCTACCTGGTTTCTCACTGATTGTTGGCTGGGACAGCTTTCGGTCCCTTGCGTCCTGGGCCTCTATGATATGACCTTTTGCCTTGTCAGCAAGCTGAGAGGACAGTAAAACCTGCCTGTAGGCCAGAAACTACACACCTGCATGATTTGGTGACAGCAGTACCTTTGCTGTAGCATTTTCTTTGCTGTAGTGTAGTCCCACCGTGCTTGGGAGAGGGCCACATGAGGCACGACCACCAGGAGGCAGGGGTCGTGGGGGGCCATCCTGACGTCTCCTCCCGTGACCTGTACTTGAGCTCTCCCGGTTGGCACCCAACAGGACTCCCTGGAAGGGCCATAGCTCGAAGGCGCTTGCGCGCTTCTCTCTTGGCCAGTTCAGATACGGAGCTGGATTTGCGTCAGGCCGCGTGCCTGGTGGACAGTCAAGACTTCCTGCTCTTCCGCCTGCAAACAGAGATCCTAGACTTGCCACCCCTTCCCTTCTCCATATGGTGGGTGTCAAGGAAGGAAGGATGCCACTGTCATCTGGGATTTATTTCTTGTGGGTTGTTAGCGTAGTGGGTGGAATTCAAAGGTAACCAAGACTCCTGATCCCCGGTGGGCATGCCTTATACCATCCCATCCCCATGAGTACAGGCGGGGCTGCAGCGGGGATGACATGTCCCTCCCGTGGTTAGGGCAAGTTATCCTGCAGAAGGGAACTTGCTGATGTCATTGTGGTCCCTAGCCAGCTGGCACTGAGTGCATCGAAGGGAGAATGACTGGGTGGGTCTGGCCTAATCAGGCGAGCCTATGAGAGAGACCAGAGGCAGCAGCAGGCCTGCGCCTGCTGGCCCCGAGAGAGCAGCATGGCAGGGGAGGAACTAAGGGAGATCTCTGGGAGCCAAGAGCAATCCCCGCCAATATCCAGTAAGGAACCGGGGTTCTCAGCCCTACGATTGCAGATAATCAGATCCTGCCAATCAAGTAATCCTGGCAGGGGACCCGAGGTCTGGGTGAGGTCTCCCCCAGACCATACCTTGATTTCAAATGGATGTGACCCTGAGCAGACAGCCCTTGGCTTGTGACCAGACTGCTGGTGTCAGAACCGAGAGGACGTTTTTATGCTGTTCGGTGCTGCTGAGCCTAGTTGCGTCATCACACGGCGCGGGAGACCCATGTGTGGCCTGTCGAGGACGGTAGTTCAGGCGCCTCTCTGATGCCTTCTGCATGCCAGGCCCCTCTTTAGCTCCCGCCCCCGCTTCCTTCCCTGCACCCCCACAGTATCAGCCGTTGTGATCCTCCTACCTTAGGTCTGGACAGCGGGTCCCTTCACCACACTTGGCCCTCGCGGTCCCCCCAAAGTGCTTCCATGCCGTGCCCCTGCTCTCAGCCTTCCCATGCCTCGGTGGCGAGGCCCCTCCCAACCCTCTCAGCCCCAGCTGACGGAGACTGGCTCATACCCCGAGCACAGGGCCACAGCCCGACTCCTGCATGTCTGCCTCGTCGCTCCCGGCCATGTTCATCCCCTCGGGGGCAGCCGGTGTTTTCTCTGAGACGGTATCTTCCCAAGAGGCTCATGCGGGACTCCCCGTGGGGGTGAGTACATGAGTGTGGCGATTTCTCCACAGAAACACGGGCCCCACTCCTGCTGCAGTGGGCTTCTGAGCCCGGGTTGACTCTGCCCGCGGGGCACTGGGCAGTGTCAGGGGACATCTGTGTTGTGGTTGGGGATGTCCTGGCACTGAGTGGGTGGGGGCCGGGGATACTACTCAGCCTCATGATCCCCTTTCTCGTCATCAGCACCCCATCATGCCCAAGGCGGCCAGACATTGCAGCTGTCCTCTCAACGGGCCACCCGGCCTGGTTGAGAGCCACGTGTAGGTGCGCAGTGAAGGCTGTGATAGAGAAGTGGGTGCTGTAACCTGGAGGGAGGGGCCAGGGGCACCTGTTGACTTAGAGCACTTGGAAATTAATGTAAGCCAAGGCCTGAAGCGTGAGAGCAGCCAGCTGGGTGTACAGCTGGGAGGAAGAACATCCTGAGCAGAGCCACCGGCATGTTCTGGGTTCCCGAAGCTAGAAAGAGCTCAATGTACGCAACACCCTTAGGAGTCTGGGGAAGTTGACCTGCCCCCACCTCGCTGGACAGCGCCTCACGCCGCACTCTTTGATGTGGCAGTCACTCGCTGACCGTGGCTTGTCAGTGTTACATGAATTACAGTGAAATACCGCGCAGCGTTCTAGCTCTCAGCCCGTCAGTCACATTTCCAGTCCTCGTCGGTCGTGGGTGGGTTCTGCCTTCTGCATCTTATAGCTCAGGTAGAGAATGCTTTCCTTGTCCAGAAAGTTCTAGTGGACAGCACTGGCGTGGGGGATCCCCATGGGGTAGAGCCAAATGTGTTGGTTCTCAGCATGTTCACCCAGAGGTTGGTGTTATGGGGACTGATGGGAAGCAGAGTTCACACTGCTGGGTTACGTGGAAGCAAGTGCCAGCTGGGCATTCGGGCCAGAAAGGATGGTTGAAGTCATACTAGTCCAGGATCGATGTGTGGGCCAGGCTGGTTGCTCCTGAGGCCGTGAGGGAGAATCCCTCGAGGCCTCCCCTTGAGAGTCTCATGGTGCCAGCAGTCCTTGGCTTGTAGCCTCCCCGCTCTGACGTCTGCTGCCATCTTCACGTGACCTCTCCCTGTGTGTCCTCTCCTTTTCCGTCTCTTCTAGGGACACCCATTTTCACATTAAGGGTTCACTCTAGTCTAGGATGACCTCAATTCAAAATCCTTATCTTACATTTGAGTGTCCTGGAGCTGCTTAAACCACAGATTGATTCTCTCACTGTGCTGGAAGCCGGAAGTCTAAGATCTGCTGCTGGCAGGGCTGGGACCTTCCAAGGTGTCTCTTCTTGCTGCCTCCTTACCCAGTGGTCCCTGGTGCCTCCTCTTCTTATAAGGACCACAGTCCTGTTGGATGAGGGCCCACCCTAACTGCCTCATTTTGACCGACTCACTTGTTTAAAGATCTTACCACCATATGGGCTTACTTTTGATGTCCTGAGCGTTGCAGACATCAGTATATGGATGGGGCGGGGGGTCCACAACATCTTAATTACATCTCCCGTGCCCCTTCCTCCAAATAAGGTCATGGTCTGAGGGTGGTCGTCTTTTGGGGACCGCAGTTCAACCCACTACTCATTTTTACATTATTCGGTTGATGTGGTGGATGTCATGGGAAACTCACTCTGCCCACCCCCCTTTTTTAAATCTCACCTCACGTGAAGTGAGCATTCCCGGTGACATGTGCCGAATGACAGTGAGGGGTCCCCGCCGCCCCTCTGAGCGCCCACCTTCCCCTCTCCCCCTCCTCCCTCCCGCTGCAGCTGCAGAAAGTCCTGAGCCTCGGGCACATCAGCACTGACTACCCGCTGGCGGAGACCGCGGTGATGCTGGGCTTCTTCATGACCGTCTTCCTGGAGCAGCTCGTCCTGACCTGCCGCAAGGAGAAGCCGTCCTTCATCGACCTGGAGACCTTCAACGCCGGCTCGGACGCCGGCAGCGACTCGGAGTACGAGAGCCCCTTCGTGGGGGGCGGCCGCGGCCACGGGCGCTACGCGGAGCCCCCGCCCCACGGCCACCACGCGCTGAGCGTCCAGGAGCTGTCGCGCTCCAGCCCCTTGCGCCTGCTCAGCCTGGTCTTCGCGCTGTCGGCCCACTCCATTTTCGAGGGCCTGGCCCTGGGCCTGCAGGAGGAGGGGGAGAAGGTGGTGAGCCTGTTCGTGGGGGTGGCCATCCACGAGACACTGGTGGCCGTGGCCCTGGGCATCAGCATGGCCAGGAGCGCGATGCCCCTGAGGGACGCGGCCAAGCTGGCCGTCACCGTGAGCGCCATGATCCCGCTGGGCATCAGCATCGGCCTGGGCATCGAGAGCGCCCAGGGCGTGCCCAGCAGCGTGGCCTCGGTGCTGCTGCAGGGCCTGGCAGGCGGCACCTTCCTTTTCGTCACCTTCTTCGAGATCCTGGCAAAGGAGCTGGAGGAGAAGAGTGACCGGCTGCTCAAGGTCCTCTTCCTGGTGCTGGGCTACGCCGTTCTGGCCGCCATGGTCTTCCTCAAGTGGTGACCAGCCTGCCGCCGGCGTGGTTGCCCCGCCCCACCCCTGCCAGAAGCCGCTGGGAACCCCGGGCCAGACCCAGGCCACCTCCCCAGCTCTGTCTCCCTCCAGGGGGGAGCTCAGGCCCCAGGCTGCTGCCTGCACACAGGGCCCCCTTGGGACCAGGTTGCCCCCAGAACCTACACCCCACCACGCCTTGGAGCACTGCTACTACTTTTAAAAATACTTAAAAGTCTTCACCAAAGCTGTGTGGCCTGTCGACCTTGGGCGGTGGGATCTGGCCGCTCCCGCGGCCGTGGAAGTGGCATCTAGACGGGCTGCGGGTCTGAGGCCCTCCCCTCACACCCCTCAGCCACGGACAAGGACAGGAGCGGGCCCAGCCCCACCTGGCCGCTGAGCCTGTTTGGATGCTGGTCTCTGGCTTCAGGGGCGCTGACTGCTCCCGGGGCGCCGCTCACACTGAGCGGCTTCTGCTCCCTGCGGAGCAGCTCTGGGCCGGCCCCTGGAGCCTGTGCCTCCTGGATACCACAGGACCCCCTTTTTGTCCCCTGCCATCTGGTGTGGCCCCCTGGGAGTGGGGAGGCTTCTCTCCAGGGGCAGGGCCTCTGGGCGGGGGTGACTGTCTTCTTTCCCAAAGGAACAGACAATGGGCCAAGGAGACTCACGGGCAGGATCGGGGTGTGGGGAGGTACTTGCCCTGCAGTTCCCAGCCCTGTGTGCACCCCCAGTCTCCAGAGAAAATGGACTCCTGCAAGCAGTGGGACTGGGACAGTGAGATTCTCACCAGGCAAAGGCATCCAGCCCCCTCAGAGGGCGCAGAGAGTGGGGACCAGCAGCTCCGTTAGGCTGGTGCAACCCTTGGTGCCAGTATGGAAACCACCTCTCCAGGGCCTCAACTGTTGTCTTGGCAACCAGCCGCCTGCCTGGGAAACGAGGCCATGAAATCATTCCTGGGGATTTGCTCAGCCCTACTGGGGCCTTCGCTGGTGACAGAGGCGCCGTGGGAAGGAACTGGGTCCCCCGCCTGCTTTGCCACCCCTCGCTCTGGCCTCGAGCCCAGCGCCCCACCTCTGGGCCGGAGCTTCTCCCCACTTTGTCACCGGCCGCTCGGGCCTGCTCGTTACTTACATTTTCTTGCTTCCTCTCTCGTCCACTTGACTTGCACACAAGACCCCTGCTGTGTGCCTTCTAGAATCCCGGATTCCTCCCTGTCTCCCATTGCTCCCACCAACGTGGCAACACTGGGAAGACCAGCTGCCAAGCGTCCACTTGAGCTCCCCAACGAAGACGGGCCCCTCTGCCGTGGCCCTGGGCTTGGTGGGGCCCCCGGTCCACATTCCGGCCACCTGGGGCGTCCAGGAGCAGCTGATCGAGTGTCTCAGGTGCCCGGGGTCTGGCCTGCTGCTGCCCACTGGTCACCAGCCCAAGGTCCGAGGAGACAGCCTGTCCCACAGCCTTGGCCTCTTTCAGTGTTGCAAGTTGTGGGGAGCGGGGGTGATGGGGAAGGCTGCTCCTGCTTCCATGTCACTTCACTGCAGCTCCTGGGTCGCTGGGACGTATGTCTGAGATGTCCCCACTTCCTCTCTACTGGGGCCCCATCCTGTTGCTGTTGGAAGTATTAGACGATGTCTTGGAACTTCTGACTTTTGCCAAGGACAGACCTCTGGGCCTGGCACGGCCTGAACCCCCTCCCCGTACCAGGAAAGCGCCCCTGGGGAGGAGCATCATCCCGACCGGTGTTTCCAGCCCCCGCCTGCCCTTTCACCCCCCTGGCCAAGTGGAAAGTTCCACCAGTTGGGCCTTCGCACGGAGCAAGCTTGTGGGTCTCTAGAGCCCCGTTCCTGCTGGGGGGGAGGGCGGAGTCAGCGCCGCCCTTCACTAGGCCTGTGGCCCTGGCCTCGATGGGGCCTCTGCTCCGCCACCCTGGCCACCTTGGCATCCAGGAGTGGGCTGGGCTGGGGAGAGGGTGGAAGCATCTGGGCCTCCCACACAGGAAGACAGACCTGTGCCCCTGAGTTCAGCAGAGGAGCAGAATTGCGTGCTCCAGGGGTCCCCAGCTCTGGATCCTCATCACTGTAAGAGGCGCACACCTTGGGGTCCCATCCTCCCACCAGCTCCCTGAGGTAGCCCTGGGGTTAGTGCAAATATGCCTGCCACTCCTGGACATGTCGGGGGGAGGGGTGAACCCACACCCCTATTGGAGGCTCCGAAGCCACATCGCTCCCTTACTCTGGACAGACGTCCCAGCCAGGGCGCCCAGGCAGGGGAGGGCCTCAGGACGTGGACACCCTGAGTACCTTTCTCTGCCCTCAGATGTGGCTTTCTCCTGGCCGTGGCCACTCGTGGCTGCCCAGCAAGCTGCTTCCAGGCGCCCTGGGAACCCTGAGAGGCTGGAGGGGCTGGGCCTGCCCCCAGCCCGTCCCGGTCACACCCTCGTCTGCTGTGGTGGAGATTCAGCTCTGGCGTCTGCTCTGGTGTCTCCCGGCCGGTTGGCCGCCTTTCCCCACTGTGGGCAAGGGCCCACGCGTGTCCGTGTCAGCGTAAGCGCGTCCCGCCCGCTGGCAGACCTGGAGGGGCCCAGGCTGCTGGGGCTGGGGTCGGCGCCATCTGGACCACAGTCTTCGAAGGGCGGCATGAGGATCGCTCCCCCACCTGCTCTGCCCGGAGGTGATGGGGCTTCCTCTGGAAAAAGACTGGAGATCGGTCTCGGTCTGGGCCCCGGACCAGCCCCCGCGGCAGACAGATGACACGGAAACCTCCGCCCGTCTCTGCCCTTGGCGGCGTCCAAGGAACTGTCCTGGCCTGTGGACGCGCAGAGTCCTGCTTCTGAGGGGGCTTAACACGGGTGCTCAACTCGGGTGCTGCTGCCCCCTCCCCTCCCGAGCACGGCAATGCTTGGGGACATCACACCCGGGGGTGTTCCTGCCACCGGGTGGGTGGGGGCTGGGAAAGCTGCCCAGTTTCCAGAGCAGCCCCTCAGAGAGTGACCCGGGACAAATGGGGGTTTGCAAACAAACCAGGTCCCTCTGAGGCTTCATGGGTGCCTGTGGCAGAGGGAGGAGGGACGCAGATGCCCACTGGTGGCCTGGCAAACGCAGCTGGCCATGAGCAGGCACAGCGGCCACTTCTTGGACACGAGCTCTCCCAAACACCACAAGCAGCTTTCAGTTTGAAAACCAAAACGCGGAGCTCAGCACAAGCATGGCCAATGTCAGATGCGCTCGCGTGAAGGTGTCATGCCGCCTGCAGCCACCTGCTCCCCCCAGGCGGC
Organism: Scalopus aquaticus; assembly: GCA_004024925.1. Lineage (NCBI taxonomy): Eukaryota > Metazoa > Chordata > Mammalia > Eulipotyphla > Talpidae > Scalopus > Scalopus aquaticus. The sequence continues at coordinate 13,368 of PVIJ01017587.1, read as the reverse complement.
TCAGCTGGGACCCGGCGGACTCCAGGTGCGTGTGGCTGGGGTGGGGGCGCCACTCAGGCCTCTGCAGGGGAGACCTCCCTCGGGATTGGCCCCAGCCAGGCCAAGCCCATCAGTGCCCCTGGCCGGGCCTCCAGCCTCCGCGAGCTGCAGTTGTCGGGGCGCAGGGCGTTGCCGACAGCTGGATATAGTCCACCGGGTTCCCCTCCGAGATCTGGAGACAAAAGGGGGGAAAATTACGAGGCGGCGCCCAGGCTTCGTGGATTGAATCAACTGTAATAACAGTGTGTCGGGGCTTCTGTTGTCTGCTGTTTGTGTTTCTGGTGAGACGTTATTAGTGTGGGGCGGGGGCGGGAGCTGCAGCCCCCAGGCGCGTCGGCACCCTCCGGGGCCTGGGAAGCAGGCGGTGGGGGGGACGCTGTCCCGCAGTCCACAGCTCCTCACACCTGCCCTGGCCCCACCTCTGGGCCCTCAGCCGTGCCCGGCAGAGAGGGGCAGCCGTCCCTCCTGGCTCCCTGTACCATGGCCTCCCTGAGCTGTCTCAGCTTCGAAGCAGAGCCGGTGACCACCCGTCTGCCCACCCCAGAGCCAGCCTGGGTCTGCTCACGCCGGGGGTTTCTGTGAAGACCCAGGAGGTCTCTGGTCTCTTGGTGCGGAGGCCAGGTTGGACTGCAGGAGGAAGACGCCCCCCGGGCCCCCCACTCTCACCTCGAGACTTCTGCAGCTCCCGGGCAGGACCGGCTGACCCAGCTTCTGGCCAGGGTCCGAAGGAATGGCTGTCTGCCCAGCCTGGGGGCAAAGAACAGTGGTGGGACGTGGGTCCTTCATCGCTCCCAGTTCCCTCGCGCATAGTAGCTCAAAGGGGCTCCCTAGAGGGACTGGCTGGGCTAGTTCAGATGTCCTCACGTAGGCCCGGTAAGATGTCCCGGGACAGGGTCTCCCCACCCGGCGCTGTGGACATTTGGGGCCCTCCCATACACTGCAGGGTGTGAGGAATGTTCCTGGCTGAGGGCGGGCCTGGAGACTGCATGCCTCCGGGTGGTGCCGCCGCTGCTGATTTGGGGATCCCGTTTGACATCTGTTGCCCTAGTTTAGGGCCCTTCCCCTCGCACTGCAGCCTGCAGGGCCAGGTCGCTCTGGGGGCAGCCTGGGCGCTGGATGGTGCTGACCAGTATCTCTGGCCCCTACCGCCTCGATGCCAGGAACACTTTCAGTTGTGGTCACAGATGTCCCTGGACATGGCCCAGCACCCCCGGGGGGCAGAATCACTCCCTGGTGAGAGGGGTGAGGCCACTCACATTCACGGGAGGGAGGGCCATTATGCCAATGTGTCATGCAATACTGGTAACAGTAAGTGGCCGCAGACAGCAAGGCAAGGTGAAAATGGAGACCATTCAGTAGTGTGGCCAGGGAGGAAATCTCTGAGGACTACATTTGAGTCACAAAGATGAGGAAGAGCTTTTCTGGAAGAGGGAGCAGCTTATGCAAAGGCCCTGGGGTCTCTCCTTATGTCACAATCCTTTCATCTCATTGACCAAGCAGCCCTGGTTCTCTGTAAGAAGAGTGCCGCGGGGGTTTATCCTGCCTGCAGCTGCAAAGGCTTCTGTGACCCCGATCCGCAAAGTGGTGGTAACAGCAGCTCCACATTTCAAGGGCAACCCCAGGATGACCCCACGGGCAGACACGAGCCCCCAGTCAGCGCTAGTATCTTCCACATGGGCTTGGTCCAGCTCTGAAGACCCTGGCCGCGGAACCCAGGCCTGGCGTCACCAGTCCGTTTGTTTTTGCAAACTGGTTTGGAACAAGTGATCTCATGTAAGTGTTGTCACCAAACTTGAAAACCAGCCAATAAAAAACTTTTGTGGGTCAAACAATGTGTGAGAGCCCACAGCTCTCAGGTCTGCTTCATCTGCATAATTTCATCCACTTTGGGAGTGCAAGCGCTGCCTCCCCCCGCACAGCAGCCCTGCCGGGCCCGAGCGTCGGGGCGGGCAGAGGCGCCTCAAGCTGCAAGGTCGGGCAGGAGCTGGAACCTCGCAGGTGAACAGCTACCCCTGGCAGGGAGAGGATGTCTGCAGGACAGGGGTGACTGGAGGCTGGGCGTGTCCCTGGGCTAGTGGCCAGGACCAGCCAGAAGCCAACAGACCCTCGGTTCAGCCCTAGTCTGGCCTCCTCCCTGCTGGGCCACCCCGGGAAAGCCCGTCGCCTTCTCTGAGCCTGTCTGAAGCGAGCAGAGCCAGCGGTCCCCAACACACACCTGACCCCTCTCACAGAGGCCAGGGCTCGCCCTCGACACCCACGGGGAAGGAGGTGATGTTGTCTTGGTTTGGGGTGCTCCAGTTGGGGGTGCTGGGAAGAGACGATGGGCTTGCTTTCCTCTGGCTCAGGAGGCCAAAAGCCTGGCCTGAGATCTATAAATAGCAGCCGCAGAGTGGAACCGTTGTGCCCACGCTGCTATGCATGAGTCAGCCTGCCCGGCCTGGGCTGGTGCCCGGAGAGCCAGCCCAAGAGCCAGCCCAGCCCCGGCTGGTCACTCTGGAGACGGAGGCAGGCGGAGTCGGAGCAGGGGCTCAGGCAGCTGTCTCTGAGAGCCCGTGTGTAGGTGGGCCTCAAGCCCTGCCCCTTGGCTCCCAGATAGCATCGTGCCTCATTCCTGTGTGGGAAACTGAGGCTCAGAGGAGGGCTTGACTCGGACCTGTCTGCCGGGAGGGCACAGGCCCATCTCCGTCTCTGGTGAGAGCACCCTGCAGTGAGGGACAGGAGTCAAGCCACTCTCTGAGGTGCCCCCCACCCCCTGAGGCCAAGGATTGGCAGGAGGGAGATGTGCCCAGGAAAGAGAGGAGGAGGAGAGCTGGGGTGGGGTCTCAGGAACTCGGACACCAAGCTGGAAGCCAGACCTTTGCCCAGAGAAGGGAGCCGTGAGTGGTGCTGGGCCAGGGGAGGCCCACATGGGAGGCCGAACAGTGAATGCCAGAGTTGGGGGGATGCTTGGCGGGAGGACCCTGGGGAGCCCAGAAGGAGGCCGGTGGGGTGGCGTGGGGCGGGAGACCCCTGGGGAGGCGGGAGGGTGTGAAGCAGGGAGAAGCGGAACACTGCAGGCCACAGAGCAGGAAAAATACTGGCGATCTAGCCTCTGGGAGCGCCAGGTCGTCTTAGGGGCCAGCGGCTACACCTCCGAGGGGGCAGAAAGGGTCCACTGCAGTCAGCATCACAGAGATGACGGGGCCGCAAGACCCAAAGAGCCAAGAACCTCAGGACCCTTGAGCTCCAGCGGAACGTCTCACGGAGGCTTCCCGCCTCCCAAAGAGCCTCTTTCAAGCCCTGGCAGCTGAGCCCAAAAGCCCCTCCTTGCTGACCCCTGGGGCCTGCCTCCCCATCCAGGGGCAGCTTCCTCTAACAAGCTAGGGCCTGGGGCAGTCTCATGACACCACGGGTCCGGGTGCTGCACCCCAGAGTTCAGACGGGGCGAACACACCAAGCCTGCCAGAGGCGGACTTTTATTGTCATCTGAGGAAGAGAAACAAACCAGAAATCCTCGGCCCGCTGAGCTGCCTTTGTTCTGCTTCCTTCACCTTCCGCCTTCAAATCCACAGCCCGCCCCCCCATCTCCCTGAGGTGCCCGGCTCCCTCTCTCCTGCCCTCAGGCAGCGCTGCCTTCACTTGTCTTTCCCTCTCCCACCTCCGTGGCAAAGGGGTCTCCGGATACACGCTCATTGTCTTGAAACCCCCAAGGGCCACCTCTGCCTGGGTACCTATCCCTCTACTGACTACTCATTCTCCCAGCGCACCTCCTGCACTGGACCCCCAACCCCAGGGGTCCCCCTCTGCTGCCCTGTTCCTGCAGTTCTGCCAGCTTCTCCACCCTCTGCTCCCCGCACGCACATCAACTCTCCCCCCACTCTTGCTCAGCCCCGGTGACCCTGAGCATGTCTCTCTCACTCGGGGACCCGGGGGAAGCAGCCCCCGCCCCGCCGCGCCCGAGTCCCGGAGACGTCCCCGCGCGCAGGCTGGAGTCCGAGGGCAAGCGGGGCGCCGGTCCGGGCGCGGCGCGCGAGGGGCTCAGGGCGGCAGTGACCTTGGCGGTGGGCGCGGGTCCCCCGGGAGGGGCGGAGCGCAGCGCCCGGCGGGCGGGGACGGGCGGGGACGGGCGCGGGCGCGGCGGCGGCGGCGGCGGCTCGGGCGGCTCGGGCGGCGGGCGCGCGGGGGGCGGCGGCGCCCGAGCGGACAAGGAGCCGGCCAGCAGCAGCCGCGGCGGCGCCGCAGGGACTAGCGCCCAGGTAGGCGGCCGGGCGGGGGTCGGTGGCGGCGGGGAGCGGGCCCCGCAGCATCCTACCAGCGAGCCCCGCAGGGAGGGCCCTGGTCCCGCGCTCCTCCTTTGTCCGAGCCCCACCCTCCCCGGCCTGCCGGACGGGCCCTCCTCCTCCCGGACCGAGCCGCTCCGCTAAGAACCCCTCCTCAGGCCCGCCGCGCGCCCACCTTGGACAGCTCCATCTTAGCATTCCCGCTGAGGGAGGCCCCTTGGTATTTACTAGGCGCCCGCGCTGCCTCCCCCAACCCAACTCAGCTCCCCTCTCTGGGTCGGTCGCTGCCCCTCAAGCAGGGCCCCCGCCATGAAGACTCAATTAGGCCCCGAACTTGTCTCCCCCCCCCACCCCCATCTCACACCCGCTTGCGGGTCTGCCCCCTGGGCCAAGACAAACCCCTTCCTCAGAGGCCCCTCCCCCACCATTTAGATCCTCCTTTGGCCAAGGGGGCGAACCTCCCGGATAATGCCTTCCTCCCTCGCCTCCCTAGAGCAGACCCTCTCTCCTCAAGCCCCACGTAAATCAGGTGGTCCTGAGATCGGATCCACCCACCCCCACCTTTGGTCAAGCATCCAGCACCCCAGGCCCTCCCCTGGGTGGGGACCTGTTTTCCCCAGACCGCTGCAGCCTCTTTGCACTGAGACCCCCTGGGCCCGGGCTGGGCAGATCTGCACAGTCCTGGAGGCTGAGGGTGGGCTGCCTTGCACAGCGGGACCAACCCCAGCCGTGCAGCCAATCAAGGCCAAGTTCAAATCCTGCTCTGCTCTGCCATTTCCCTGCTCTGTGACCTTGAGCCACTGCCTCCCCCTCTCACAGCTTCAGCTCTGAGTTGTGACACCCCCCCCTTCCACCCTCACCCCACAGGCAGTGGGTGAAGGTGGAATTCAAAGGGCACCAGGTGGGTGCTTTGGGGACTTCGGGGTTATTGAATGAAGGCTCCTAGTCGGGGTTCCCCAGTCCCAGACCCCAGTGGGGCCCCTCCTGGGGGATACCCCTGTTTTGCTTAGGGTGTCTTTGCCCAGGGTATGGCCAGGGCTGGGGCTGGAGTGACAGAATGGATCATCTCCAGTACCTCAAGCCCCAGGCCCATCATGGTGGCACCTGGCTGCCCACCAGCGTGCCAGCTCCTGGGGTGCCCATCCAGGAAAGAACGGGTGACTGTTGCGTTGGCCGGCACCCCCATCAGCTCCCCCCACCCAGACTCCTCCCTATGCTGAGAATTGCTATGCATCTCACCCACCAGCGTAAGAGTCAGCTCTCAGTCAGTACTGCTAAAGCTCCCAGAAGTTTGCCTGGCACATAATTTGTGGGGAATGTGTCAGCTGCTACTTTTATGGTCTCTCTTTTTCTGACAACCTGGTACCTTTGATTTTTCAGAACATGCCTTCACAGCATGCTAGCAGTGGACGCTTCACACCCAGAGCCCTTGCAGTGCATAGTGAGGGTTGCCCATCTTTACTGAGGGCTCTGCTGTGCCAGGCACGTGGCTAACGGCTCTGTCTAGTGACTGCAGTGGGCACTGCTCACATTTCACAGATACACAAATGGAGCCTTGGGGGCACCGATGTACTTGCCCAGGTTCTCACCATCAGGTGTTGCACACATACTGCCACACACACCCGAGGGAGGTGCAACCTGCCTGTCTCCTTTTTCCTACTGCAGGTGCCCTTCACCCCGGGGAGACCCTTAGAGATGACTTCGTGAGCAGGCAGGGGCGCAGCAAAGTCCAGAATAAGGTCTGGACTGGGTGTACGATTTAGGGAGTGGGGCTTTTCTTCTTTAGGATCAGTTTTCATTTCCTCCAACTGAGATGCGTCTGAAAGTGGCATCATGATTTGCAAACTGTGGTTCTTGGACCGCCAGTATCAAGATCATGAGTATGGCATTTGGGGGTGAGAAGGGTTTTAAAATGCTAGTTTCCAGGCCAAGATCCTGCAGTCTTCATTTTAAAGCCCCTCCAGCACTTAGCTTCCACGAGGTGTGTAGGAGCTTCTGGCCCGATGGAAGATCAGGGAGCCTGGGCTTGTTGGAGCAGAACCAGTTAACTCACTTTGCAGAGAAGACTGAGGCTCCTGGTGGCAAAGAAGCTTTGGGCCAGCTTTGGCTTTCAGAGCTCACAGCCGTGCTGGGAAGAGAGGAAGACAGCCTGGGGTGGGGGGCGCTGAAGGTGGGGGGAGGACCTAAGTGTGCCCCTCCCACTGCCCACCTGGGAATGATCCAGATTTGGGTGGGGGTGGGGGAGGAAGCAAACAAAGGTGCTAGCTTGGCGGCTGCGTGCAGGGCAGAGCTGCACAGTCCGCCAAATCAACCGAAGGCCCTTCCCAGGACTTCTCCTCCAAGAAGCGCCCCCTGCTGACCCCAAGGCAAGAGCCGTCCTCTCTCAGTGTGTGGCCTTCTGCCTCTGACAATCCTCTCTGCACAGGGTCAGTCTGGAGTTCTAGCAGCTGGCACGAGCCCTCCCAGCCCCAGTCCTCAGCCCCACCTGGAAGATGCCTGAGCAGAGCAATGACTACCGGGTGGTGGTGTTCGGAGCAGGCGGTGTGGGCAAGAGCTCCCTGGTGCTGCGCTTCGTGAAGGGCACCTTCCGGGACACCTACATCCCCACCATTGAGGACACCTACCGGCAGGTGATCAGTTGCGACAAGAGTGTGTGCACTCTGCAGATCACCGACACCACGGGCAGCCACCAGTTCCCAGCCATGCAGCGGCTGTCCATCTCCAAGGGCCACGCCTTCATCCTGGTCTTCTCCGTCACCAGCAAGCAGTCGCTGGAGGAGCTGGGGCCCATCTACAAGCTCATCGTGCAGATCAAGGGCAGCGTGGAAGACATCCCCGTCATGCTGGTGGGCAACAAGTGTGACGAGACGCAGCGGGAGGTGGACACCCGCGAGGCCCAGGCCGTGGCGCAGGAGTGGAAGTGTGCCTTCATGGAGACGTCGGCCAAGATGAACTACAACGTCAAGGAGCTCTTCCAGGAGCTGCTCACGCTGGAGACGCGCCGGAACATGAGCCTCAACATCGACGGCAAGCGCTCGAGCAAGCAGAAGAGGACAGACCGCATCAAGGGCAAATGCACCCTCATGTGAGCTCCGAAGGCCCAGGGCCGGAGCTGTCCCCTTCAGCGTCTCCCAACAGCCGTGCCCTCCCCTCCTGCGCCCCCCCCCCCTCCTGCCAGTCTGCCGCCTGTCCCTCCTGCGCCCCTCCCCTTCTCATTCTCCCACCTCTCTTCTCTTATCTAACATCTCTGCTGGGAAACTGGGTCCCCGGCAAGCCCGAAGCAGGTCTGGCCTCTGTCGTTTCACTCTGCGTCCCCCTTCCTCTCCCTCTGTCCCTCCCCCTTGTCTGATCCATAACTCCCAAAACCTAGTGCTGGAAGTGGGCCCCTGGTTCTGCACGTGGGGAAATGAGGAACCGGCAAGAGAAGAAGCTGCTGTCCCAGTCTGGCCAGAGGATGTTGTGTTCTCCTGGGCTTTGGCCCATCTCTGTGTCTCTGAGGACCCCTGTCTCTGTCCTGTTCCTTGGATGCCCCCAGCCAGACCTGGACCACGCCCCCATTAGATCACTGTGAGCTTGCCGGGAGGGAGGGTGAAATGCACACGGACCTGTGTGGTGTTGACCGTACTCACCTTCCTCTCCCTCTGTTCCTCATGACCTCTGGCCTGTGCCCCCAACCCTGGGTCCCAGACCACCCCCATTGCCCTGTCCCCACAGCTTGGGGGGTCCTTGCGGGATGGGCCTCAGGCCACCAGGCAATAACCACAGGGTCTGCAGCAGTGCCCCGCCAGCCTGGAATCCCACTCCTTGCCCGGAACTGGCCAACGGCCACAGCACAACCTGGGGGGCTGTCTGGCATAAATATGGGGGAACTTCTGCAACACAGCTAGCCCTGGAGGTCTGCCCCTTCTATTGAGACAGAGATTGGCATGGACCGTTAACACTGACCTCTGGGATGGAGGATCTGGGGTTCTGGGGAAGGAGTTCTCTGGGTCCCATCTAGGGGCAGGCAACAGAACCTACCACCAGCTGGATCTGCAGGAGTGTGTGTCCTGGAGCTGGGGTGTATTGGCCCCGGAGATTGAGTGCTTTCGTGAGGGTGTGTAGACAACTGCACTCATGGGGCCCCTGGAGCCGTTGGATGAGTATAAAGATGACGTGCAGATGGTGGGGGGGTGACCATGGCAGGGTGCATTTGTGCAACATGGTGTGGAAGGGCAAATAGCTTCTAAGTGTGTGTCTGTCATTGGGATGGCACCCTCGTGTGACAGTCAATGTATGTTATAATGGCATGGGGTCATGGACTGTGTGGTTGTCAGCAGGACTAGATATAATCATGTGCCACATAATAATTTTGGGGGCCAAGGACAGACAGCATTTCCCATGATCCTAATAGGCTGTACCACATGCTGGGTGTGCAGTAAGGCTGTACCAGCTCAGTTTGTGTCATTATACTCAGTGTGGCTTGCACAATGGCAGAACCACCCAGTGTCACAATTCTTTGAACACACACAAATGCAAGTGACTGTATTTGTGATGTGTGACGTGAACCTTTGCATGTACATGTCTATAGGGGCTTGTGGTCTTGGGAATGAGTGGAGGGATTTATGGGAGAGCTTATGTAAATCCGCTTGTTCTATCCGAAGGTGCAAAGCTGGTTTGACTCTGGAGCAAGGTGGCTCTCGGCTTAATTGCTATCAGCCAGCCGTTTGCTGCATAGCGGGTGGCCAGAAACTCAGCAACTTGAAACAACACACAGTTCTGGGTGTCAGGGGTCAGGCATCTGGAGGTGGTTGAGCTGAGTCTGGTACTCAGGGTCTCTCAGGCAGCATCTGTGAGTGCTGGTTGGGCTGAGGTTTCATCTGAAGGCCCAACTGGGGAAGGAGCCACCTCTAAGAGCATGTGGTCGTCGGCAACAATGAGTTCCCTGGAACAGGAAGACTGGGGTCTTCACTGCACACTCACCTCCCTGCCACGTGGGCCTCTCCTTGGGATAACAACCAGCATTGAATGTAAAGAATCTGTGTGTGAGCACATGTGTGCACCTGCACACTGGGACTAAACTCTGGGTGTGTGTGCATGAGAGAAAGATGCAGTGTGAGTCTTGTCAGTTGTAGGTAGGAGGGACTGTTTATGTCCATTTTGTTGGCAATGTGTTTGTTATTCTCTGTGTTCCTGTGACTGTTCACTCTACAAATGTTTACTGCGAAAACCATGAGAGAGTGGGAGTGTGGGAGGGCGTCACCACCCAGTGCATGGACTCGCCCACATAAGAGCCAGTAGTATTCTATCTGAACACAGCTGAGACCCCTTCTCCTCGGCGGGTCCAGAACCCACCAGCAGCTGGTGTTCCCCCTCCCCCACCCCCAGCGTGGTTCCTGGGCCTTGAAGGTGCCGGAGAGGGTGGGGCTGGGCGGGGACCTGCAGCCCTTTCTCAGGGACAAACCCTGATAGCACAATCTCCCTGGGGCCCTGCCTGCCTCTAGGTCTCTCCCACCCAGACCCTGCCTGCCCCGGGGAGAGAGGGGCTCTGCACAGGAGGAGGGCTAGTACCTGCCCAGCTGCTGGCCATCCTGCCTGTGCATCCTTGTTTCTGGGGACTGAGCCAGGCCGTGCTTGCTGTGATCCAGCTCCTGCTCCTTGACAGTGTCCCTCGCATGTGGGTGCCCCCGGCCTCCTGTTCTGGGGGTCTGTGTAGCATTTGCTCTATAAATAGTCTTCCTGCAATAAAAAAAAAAATGGGTCCTGCATTAGCCACTGGTGCACCTTATTTGGGGTGGGGCTTGCTGCCTGCAGAGCAAGAAGGAGGGAAAGGATGGGGAGGCAAAGGATGGGCATGAGGGATAGGGATAGAGATGTGGTGAGGGATAAAGGTGATGATGGACGGAGGTGAGGAATGAGAGAATGAAGGATGGTGATAGAGATGGGGATAAGGAGGTGAGGGGTGGGGGTGAGGCACGGGAGTAAGGGATAGGGGTGAGGAAGGGAGGGGCTGAGGGGTGGGAATGGGACAGGCAGAGGAGGGTAGAAGGAGGTGAATGACAGGGACCTGCGGAAGGAAGGGGACTGAGGAGCAGTCTGGCTTCTGGGACTTGGAACTGGGCTCTGCTGGCGCTGGGGCTGAGTGAATTTGGCCAAGGTGTCTCCTCCAGCCTCGATTTTTCCACTCACTGCACAGGTGCCTTCCCATCCTGGACTTCCTGTGAACTTGGATGATTTCCTCGAAATGTTCAGGGGAAAGGTTGGGGGAGGGAAAGGAGAAAGGGGGCCTCAGAGGGAACTGAGCTCCTAGGAAGAAACTCCAACCACCCACCTAGACCAGTGGGGTGAGAGGGAGGTCAGCAGGAAAAGATAAGGCCTGGTTCAGGAACAGACTGCCAAGAGCTGAGACACTTCATTAAGTTGCTATTTCATTTGTTTGTTCATCCATTCAGTCATCCAGCATGTAATAGGCACCAATTGTATACCTGACTCTGCCCTATGTCCTGGCTCCTGGACACACAACAATGACTGACTCAAACACCAGGTCCCTCTCATTGCTCATAATCCACTGGGGGAGAGCACCCCCCACAAAGAACTGAATCCCATTATCTCAGATAAGTGCTTCCAAGAAGAGGAACATGGATCACAAAACTGACAAGGGGAGGTCTGTGTGGTTAGGGAAACCCATCCGATTCAGGGATGTGACATCTGAGCTGACACTGGAGGGCAGAGAAGAGGCCAGTCCCAGGCAGGGAGGCAGCACATGCAAGGGCCCTGAGGCAGGATCCAAAGGAAGCCAAAACTGTGGGAGTGGTGCAAGGGAGGGAGGTAGCCTAGGAGATCAAGAGAGGTCAGCAGGAGTCAAGCAGAGTCTGAGAGGGAGCCATTAGAAGAGTTTGGAATTTTACAATGACACAGAGGTGGCCTGGGAACTATTTGGTACCTCCCCTGGGGGTCCCCACAGTTCCTTCTGTACCTACAGCAACCAATCAAGGGGAGCGAGCGAGCACCGAGCCCCTTTTACATGGGGATCACCTCAGTTTCCCCATCTGCTAAATGTTGACTTGGAACTGAGTTTGCAAAGGTATAAGCAGGGGTAGGATTAGGGGGAGCAAAGCCACATACACAAACTTAAGAGGGGGGTGCCAAAAAGCTCAGTCATCAAGATACATAATATTCTCATGCAATATTTTTTTTTTAAAGATTTATTTTTTATTTATACATACAAGCTGGGGTACAGGTCAGAGGCAAGGGGCGGCGAGAGGGTTCACCAGAGACAGAGTGGGGAGCAGAACAGGCAGATCGATGGAAATACACTGCTGAGGGGAGCAGAGGGCGAGGCAGGAGAGGTCTGCCTCACCATGTGGGATTCTCCCCGGCCGGGCGTTGAACTTGTGTCACCGCTGCCGACAGCTCCACAGCACAGCACTTAACCGCTGCGCCACCAGGGAGGCCCTCTCATGCAATATTTAATACAAAGGAGTCATGATGTATAAAATATCACAATTTTAAATAAAAATACGCTCTGGCAGCCAGGGCTAGGGAAAGCAAGCGAGGGCTTGTGCCAGTGCAGAATCACATCTGGCCTTTACATTTTGGCACTTCATTCATCCTGGATTATATCTGCATTTATTTTGAATCTTTAAAATATTACATTACCATAATATTTATCTTGAGGCAAATTTTCTTGTTTTGATTTTCAAAAGAGTCTCATATGCCTGACCCTGAGCCCACCGACACTCTGTGCCTTTGCGGCCACTTGGTGATGCTCTTGAGTGAAGCTTTTGCAGCTGCCACCCAATTGCTGCAAGGTTGACCTTTTAAAGGGCAATTGGAAATCTGGATTTCTTTTTGTGAACCACCCTTATTTTTAGATGTTGGTAATGAGTTTAGAAGTTTTTAAGAGCTTGGGGGGCACATCTAACTTGGGAGCCAACATTTGCCGCCCTTGTTCAGACAAATTCCCTTAGGGAGATGTAGACAGGGGAGTGAATTGGCATCTCCCTGAGCCTGGTTCTCTCTGTGCACTGCTGGGGCTGAACAGGGAGACTCCTCTGAGGGTGACAGGAGCCCTGGGGGGCCCTGGAGGGAGGCCAGCGACTCAGATTACAGAATATGGGTACTGTACAAAGATCCTCAAGGTCAGAATATTAACTCTACCTTCCTATTTAAGAAATACCTCTGTGTCTGCTGGATGCTTTTGGAGACATGCAAATGTCTCTCAGCAGCACTACGGGGGTGGGGGTGGGGTGGGGTGTGTGGGGAGGGTCCAGCTTGCAGCAGGATTCTGGATGAGGACCTAAGAACCTCTTAAGATTCACGCCTAGGCGTTAAGAAATTGAGAGACCCGGGAAATGATGAGACTGTCTTGGGCAAATAACCTTCGTTTGACCTCTCTCTGAGATTCAGTTTCCACCTCTGTAAAATGGGACTCATAGCATCTCGCCTTTTAACATTGAGAAGGAGCAGTTATTATGTTGTCCTGCGGGTCAAGTGATCGATTCGGAGGGGACATTCTTCCCCTAAACGAGCCCCTGGAGCTAGGATTCGGAATTCGAGCCCTCGCCCCGCGCCGGGGACGCAGGATTCATGGAACACCTGGCACTTCCTCGATGTCATCAAGTCAAAAAACCTGCTTCTCTGCCGGCGGCAGGGCCCCCCACAGTGTGCTTATTTGCTCGTCGTCCTGACCCCGCCCCCTTGGCGCGTTCTCGGTTCGCGGGTGGCCAGCGGGGCTGCCACTCAGCGCTCCGCCTCCCGGCCCCGCCCGCAGCCCCACCCCGCTCGGCTGCGCGCAGCCTACCCCGCTGCCTGCCCTGGCCCACGCCCCCAGCCCGGGTCTCCAGCCATCGGGGCCTGCGATTGGGCGCGCGAGCCCTCCAGTGCCCGCCCCCGGGCGCCGACCCCGCCCCCATGGAGGGGAGCGAGTGCTCGCGCGCCCCGCGGCGGGTTCGGCTGCGCGGCGGAGCTGAGGCGGCCGCGGCTGCCAGAGTGCTGGTAAGGGCGCGTGCGGGCGCTGTCGGCCGGGGTCGCCGCCCCCGCCTCGGGCACTCGGGATCTGGGCGGCCGGGGCAGAGGCGGAAGGGCTCGA
>PVIJ01017586.1:0-28939 GCA_004024925.1 Scalopus aquaticus | reverse complement strand
AGGAGCCAGAGCGGGCCGGGGCGCGCGGCCATGGCGGGCGGGACCGGGCCGGGCGCTCACCCGGCGCGCATCCGCTTCGCGGCGGGGATGGGAGCCGGGGACGCCCCGACGGCGGCCGGCGGTTCGGGTTCGGGCCCGGCTGGAGGGACGCGACGGGCGTCTCAGATCCGCGGTCGCAGCGCGGTCCTCAGGGCGCGCCCGGCTCCGCACCTGTCGCGGCTCCGGGCTGCGTGGATGCGGGCCGGGGCTACCCGGCGGCCTGGATGCTCTCGGGTAATCTGTCCCCGCCGAGAGGTCGGCTGGGCGGCCGGGAAGGCGGGGAGCTCCCGTCTGCCGTCGCAGAGGCGCGGACTGGCAAGTGAGCGCCCAGCTGTATTCGCCGTCTGTGCGGCCGGCTCTGCCAGCCGCCCTGACTGAGATCCCGCGCCCGGCCGTCGGGTTCCGCCCCCTCCGCCCCCGACCAATGGGGCGCAGCGGCGGGGCCGAGGCCGCGGAATCGAAGCCCCGGGGCCTTGGACTAGGTTCACAACCAGAAGATCCTATTCGTTGGTGGGTGGTGGGCGGGTCGGGGGACTCACCGCAGTCCAGCCGTCGGGGTCGTCAGGGACGTCTTGCCTCCCCTCCCAGACACCGCAGGCGTCAAGTATTAGACTTGGGGCCTCGAACCGGAGACACCAGGATACTGGCTACTGGTGAACGCATGAACCTGTGCTGGGGGGGAGAGGGTGGAGGGCGGTCCTTGTGCTTCCTCCACCGGGCTCTCTGTCTAGAGTGTTAGGGTGACCTGGCTGCAGTGCCTTGGTGCTTGGCGTGTCGCCCTAGGACCCAAACGCGGAATCAACCTGTCTGAGGGGCCCCGCGGGTGCCAACTTCGTCCGGCGAGTGGAGCCCATTTCTCTGCCAGCGGCCACCCTGCCCGGGTTCCCTGCCACCACAGGTCCTCGCTGGCCTCCCAGCACCTTCCCGGTTGTTCTCTTGTGTGTGCGACTGCAAGCTTCTCCATCTAGGGCATCTGCTAGATCGCTGCTCCGGTGAACCCACCCATAAGCTCCCTGGCAGCGGCTCAAGCCAGTGTCTCAGCTGCACCAGTGGCCCTCTCTGCGCCCAGTGCTGACCCAGCTGGGAGGCACACAGGCCTTCAGCAGGAAGGAGCCCTGTGCCCTTCCCAATCCAGGGAACCATCTTTGAGAATTTTAATGGTTTCACCCCAGTGACTTGCAAGAAAAGATTCCTCACGGAAACTGCTGATTGACTCAGCTCTCTGTCCTAGACAGTCTCTCACTTTATTCATTTATGATTAAGACGTTGCCCTCTGAGGAAGTGACAACCAGACTGAGCTGGAAGGCTGGGAGGAATTGGCCTGGGACAACAGGAAAGGTCAGTGGGAAGAAAGTTTTCCAGGCAGAGGAAAGAGCTTGGGTCAGAGGGCCGAGAATTGGGTACATTAATAAGGACAGGTGACAATTAGCACTCGTGCTATCAATTCTGTAATGACCATACATTGTTAAGAGGTAAATACTATTCAACACTCCCCCACCCCCAACTCCCTTTTAATTGGTAAGAAGTCTAAGCCACATAACTGGGTTAACAGACCTCTCCCAGGCCTCACACAGTGGAGCTGGCCTGGAGCAGGTAGGTGGGCGCTTGCAGGTGAGCAGGTCAGTGGAGCCTGGAGAGCCTGCAGGGCAAATGGTGATGGTGAGGTGGGAGGGGCTGGTAAGGAATGGATTACAAAGCACCTACAGGGTCGAAGGTGAGGACTCTCAACAGCAGGTAATTATAGTGCTCCAATGTGGATTCAAGACATATGTCAATATAAATTAAGAAGTCCAACAATTAAAAATTTCCATGATCATTTCAAACTTTCGAACAGGAAACTTTTTTTACCCCCTTAAAAAAAACTATATCAACTTAAAATTTTTTTTAAAAAGATTTAAACACATTTCATATGCATACAAGAACTGGGGTGTAGGCCAGAGGTGTGGTGGGTGAGAGAATTCACCAGAGAGAGTGGGGAGCTGAACAGGAGGATCTACTGAAATACACTGCTGAGGGGAGCAGCAGGCGAGGTCTGCTGCACCAAGTGGGAAGCTCCCTGGCCAGGGATTGAACTCGTGCGGCAGTGGCTGCGGATAGCTTCATAGTGTTTGCTGGAAATGTCAGTCCATGACTAATCTGCCTTTTACCCAAGTAAATTTCCACTCGTTGTAAACTGAGTAATGATGCTGTAGCTTGGCTAGTGAAGGTGCTGAGGCAAGACCAGAGCCCACTGTGGAGGGAAATATGCCCTGGAGGGAGGGAGACTGGAGTCAGACTGCAGCTGGAGGCAGGTACAGTAGGGGGAGAGATGCCAATGATCCTCTAATGGTGATGGATGAGGGCAGAGAAAGACGCTAGGAGGCTAAACCCACAGGCTTGGTGACTGTGCAGAGGTTGGGCCGTCACGGAGGTGCCCCGTGAGTCTAAACCTCCTGCCCCATCCAGGTTCTCCGTGCCCCTGGACACCACAGTCCTTGTCGAGTCCCTGTCACTCGACTAGGGGCCCCGCATCTAGCCTGTCACTCTCAGAATGGGCATGGGGAATTGCTGGGCTCCTGGCTGGACTATAAGCAGCCAGCGCTGGATGGTTGTTACGATAGTAGAAATCATGTATCTCATTATCAGGACGGGTGGAGAAAGTTGTTCTTTCAGTAAGCCATAAACCACCATGCGCTGCTCTGCACTGTGCCCCAGCCAGAGATGAAATCTGCCTGGTCAGAGCAGCCCCCACTCCAGCAGTGGGGGGTAGGGCGTGTGAACATAGTCCTTTCCAAAGGCAGAATGACAGCTGTGCTTGAACAAAGGGGACTGAAAGTGCCTGGGAGGGCAGAGGAAGTTGGGGCAGGCGAAATGTGAGTGCAACCCTGGAGCTGCAGTACCAGAGGGAACTGCGATGGGGGTTTCCTGGAGAAAGAAATATCAAGCCAGGGATTTCCAGCCAGCTGGCACCTCTGTGACCTTGGGCACATCACCTCAGGCCATTGTCAGCTCTACCTGGGGTTCAGGATTGTAGAATGGAGATGGGGATTAAATGGGAGCGTATATAGAGGACTTAACACAGTGACTGGGATATATTGAGCACTGCATACCTGTAGGCTGCTATCGTGCAACATTTAAGGCCCAGGAATTTGCATTCACCTCTACCTTAACAGACACCAAATTTGCATTACTTATTAAATGTATCACAGGGCTGTTAACTGAAAACTTTTTTTCTGGCATCCCTTTATTTCCTCCACCGTCTTGCATATAGGTGTTATCGAATCTGCAGGTGCCACGGCTAGCTGCACTTTGGTAAAGACCGAGGGGGAAGCCTGAATTACTTGGTAAGAGAACAAGTGACCGCGGTCCAGATCTGTAAGCCGTTTTCAGCATGCCCAAAGGGGGAAACAGGTTTGGATGAAAACACTCTGCTACACAAAATTCTGGCTGCCTGAAGTTACTCAACTCCCGGGAGAGTAGAGTAAGCGCTTCCATCAGAGTTCATCAGGCTGCAGGTTCCCTTGACCTAGGCAAGTGGTGTCAAACATGTGTCCGTCCATCTTACCAAATGCCCGTATCTCAAGGATGACCTAGTGATCAAAAAACGCAGGCCTGTTTTAAACCCTCTTCATCTCAAGTTCTGTAGAGTCTATTTCCTGCTGTTAAATTAGTTAATACCTGGCTATTTTAATTATTATAAAGTCAATGAAGGCTGGAGGAAATAGAAGTCAGGGATTACATTCAAGGTCTTTTGCCCTTTATTTCTTCTGGGACCTCAGGCAGATCACTCTCATCTCTTCACTCCCCCCCCCCCCCAAGTTCCTTCATCTGTAAAACAAAAGAACTGTATCTGATGCTTTACTTCCACCTCTGGAATTATAAAGAAATTTCGGTATTCTTATACTTGAATAGGGAAATTGGTTCCATTTGCTCTAACCCCAGATCTGTGCTTTTTAATATGAAACTCTTCATACATATTAGTATTTGCTTAATTGTGTAAGAGGGGAGGACACCAGATAGACTTGTTGATAGTCTGCTTTTTTTGTTGCCTTGTAAAATTAACAATGATAAACAAGAAAAAAATAGTAATGTTTCATAATTTACCCATGAAGATATTTTGGCTTGAATCATGTATTTTACCTAACACACAATCATACCCCAAAGTGACTTGTTCTATATAAGGAAATGAATGGTTGAGAAGAAAAATCAAGGAATACAAAATATTTGTTACTGCAAGCAATTTTAATACAAAAGTGTGTCTTGTTTTTAAACAGTTCATTGGTAGAGCTTCAGTTTCTGCCTCAATTAAAACCAATTGAGATAATCACACAGCAACATGGTCGGAGCTGAAGAGAAACAGCAGCTAAAAAACAGGAGCCCCAGACAGCCCCTCTTCATGGTCACTTGGTCAGTTGACTTTGTCACGCACAAAAGAAGACGGAAGCAAACGGGACTTGTTAATGAGTGTGCTGGTGAACTCCTTTAAAGGATGAGCAAGTGTTGTCTCGTGTCCACATTTTCAGAACAGGCTCATGGGTGGAATTCATTCCTCAGTTTGTGGGAAGTTGATCGACCATTTAAATAAATAGCATAAAATGCAGATAAACAAATTTGTAATTCAAAATGCCACCAGGGAGTCCCCCCTCTCCGAGGGGACTGGTGGGCACAGGAGTTATTGGTAGCCAGGCTGGAAAGTTACAAACCAGGACTCTTAAAAACCCCAATGTTTTGACATTTTTTGAAACAGTTACATTTACCCCTGAATTCTAGCAGCTATTTGTCCTTTAAACACCCAGTACTGAAACAGTATTCAAAGACAGTATTGCAATGAACCCCTTTGCTGTATCATGTGCAAATGTTACCTAGATGAGGTTCCCTCTCTTTAGCTAAAATCACACAACATTAAAAACAATGGAAAAATCAATTATAGGTGCCCTCCCCTTGGTTCTTGCTAGTTGAGGTGTTTGAGATTTACAAAAAAAAAAAAAAAAAAAAAAAAGAGTTCCTTAAACACTGCAGGAGTCTTTTTTTTTTTTTAATATAATTTATCTTGCTGAGATAGCAAGTCAAATTTATAAAGATGTATTTAGGAATAATCCTAAAAGATAAAGCAGGTTTACAACCCTGCACCGCGCAGAAACCCTATTTAGGGGCTTTTTTCTTTTTAATACACATTTGTATCTTGACCTTTTCACTTGTTTTTCTCAAATATTTCATTTCTGGGCCCCATCCATTACAGGGTTACCAGGAGGCAATTTTTATCTACATAAATATTCACATGAAAATAGTAACTTACAAAAAGAAAAAAAATAAGGCAGCTTCATAACACAAGTATTCTTTTACACTTTTAACAATATAACTTCTCCCATTCAGAATAAATATACACCCAATGTATGGAGTAGGATTCAAAGTGGATAGAGGCTTGGGGGTGCTTGTACAGTGTTATCGCTTGGGACCCGGAGTCCTGGGGGAGGCAGTGGTGGTCTTCTTAGACATGGTTGGGATTTTGGAAGGCTTGTTGAGCCCTCTCCTGGAGCTGCCCTGGCCTCCCGTGGCGCTGCTTTCTGACGTGTCTGAACAGGCCGACTGTGTCTCTAACAGGTCAAAGTCAGAGGCATCACTTCCTCGCCGGCTGCTGGCCCGACTCCCGGCCCGACTTCCAGCTCGACTCCCAGGGCGACTAGCTGACTTTTTGGGGTCTGGAATTCAAGAATAAAGCAGAAGACTTAATAGTGATGGCATGGCAGGGAGGTGGGAGTGTGTGTGGAGAGAACAAGTGACCAGCAGCCAGGGTCTGGATCCTAATACCATCTGATGTGCTGTGACTTGGGCAAAGCAGAGCCTTTCTGGACCCAGGTTTTCTCACCTCCACAGAAGCCACTGACCCCTCTCTGGAATGGTGATTCAACACAAGAATCCTGCCTCCTGAGGGTCACGAACCACTTCTGTCACCATCACTGCTACCTTACGTGCCCCCAGCATGGAGCTGAGTAGGCTGCTCGGCTGTCTTGGCAGCAGCAGACTGGGAATGGGGCGAAGTGAAGGGAAACAGCCAGGACATGAAGCCAGATGGCTAGGTTCCCATAAGGCACGTCAACAGGTGAACAGAGGCGATCCTTCCCTGACTTTCTCAGTATGGGGTGCTAGGAAAACTACTAGCAAACTGCCGCCCAACACGCGGTCTTCAGGAGGCTCTGCCGTTTACATTCTTTCAGATCTGACCATTTCTGATCAAGGGCAGATGGTGGGGCTTTGGCTGTGGAAGCTTCTGCTCTCAGCAGTCAAGGCTAGAGCCCCCTGTAGTAACAGGAGCAAAAGAAAAGGTCAGCTGAAAGCCTGCAGTCTTGCTCTCTGGGTATCACCCCTCATGGTTTGCTTTTGGGGGCCAGTGAAGCATTGCTGACAGGCTGTAGCTTCCAAACTCCTAGCACGGTCATACCCCCACCCCTCACCCCAATGCTGGGCTGGTGCTTACCTGCCCGACTGGCTTTGGCACCTGTGGAGGCTGGGGAAGAGCTGTTGCTGGTGTCGCCGGTAAGGGACGTTCGGCTAGAATGAAAAGTTGGTGTCGGTCGTTTCAGCTTGCTGCCTGTTGATGGGATCACCTTAAAAAATAAAAATTAAAATATCATATTTACTTGGTAAAATCTTTTAATAGAAATTGAATTTGAAAAGGTCCACTTGGCCTCTTTATGTTCAATTGGTTGAAAAGCAAATTAAAAGTCCGGGAAAGCAAAGATTCATTTTCAAAGTATCCGAGGCCACGCATGTATTCTGATGATTCCCAAAATAAAGGTTTTGTGTTCCAATTTAAAAGTTCAAATTGTCTTCCAATAACTTCTACCTTGCAAATTTTCACTAGAAATGGGAAAAAAGGTCCTAAACTAGTACGACTACAATGGTTGTAATGAACAGAAATATGGCAGATGAGTAAAGGGAAAAAATGCAAGTTAACTCCAAGTTTCAAAGTTTTGGGGTTAGAACTTTGCAATCTGATTTCTAGTCCCAAATGTTCATCATGGAGATTCGTTTATCACTCCACTCTCCATCACTGGGTAGGGGCGCTAACTGCAGCCAGGCAGAATTACCTGCCTTGTGGATCACATGAGTAACAGCAGTACAGGAGTACGGCTACCAGCCAAGTTGCGAGCCCAGGAGCGGGGCTGTGCTGTCAGAACTTGGTTCTGGATGGGGAGCAAGAAGCCCAGGTTGGGCCAGGGCTCTGAATTATCTAGATTAACATCTACATCTTTGCTTCTCCCTCAGGAAACCATCCTGGGTCCTGCCTCTCAACTCCAGCTCTAACACACCCCCTCTCATTCCACCGCCTCGGCTACACTGTTCTTGCAGTCCCTACCTCCACATCTGTGGGACTCATGCCTCATTCCTTCTGGCCTGCTTGGCCAAAATGGCCTGTCAGAGGTCGCGGCCAGACACTGCCACTAGTAACCTTTGGCTCTCCTCCCCTCCAGCAGTTTCTGGCACAGCACCCACTGCCACCCTGCATGTGATCTACTGTTTGTTGCGCTTCCTGCATTCAAGTGTGTACTCCATAAAGGCAGGGGCGACACTGCTCACGGTCACATCCTCAGCACCCAACGCAGCTCTGGTGTGGGAGACTGGCTCGATAAAACTTGCTGGATGCAGAGATTGTGTGTAGAAGAGGCACTTCCGAAACCGGAAAAGAGCTGCAGAGATGCAGGTTCTCATTACTGCTGCAGCTGGAGCTATGTGTCCTGTGTGAGTGTTCTTTTTTTGAGACAGTAGTAGGCAACATGGAGAAAGAATATTTTAAATCTGTTTTGAACATTACTTGTGCCCAGCACGCCTTTCTAATTTTTCTTTGAAATCCACTGTTTTCCGGACCTTTAAGATGTTTATACAAATAGAAGAGGAAAGCAACCCATTTCATTATGTTTCTTGAATTTCTTTAATTTGTAAAGAAAAAGCTAATGCGACAGAAAGTGATTAACGTCCAAGCACAAACCCTCCTGGCCTGCACAGGAGGCAGAGCACCAGTTTCAGAAGCTTTGTTTTTGAGCACTGCAGCTGGGAAGGCTTCAGGAGACCCGCGGCTGGGCTGCCACAGCAGGACGTAGCCTGGCTGCAGACCACCAGTGGGTAAGGGAGACGAGGTCTCGAAATGCAACAAACCGCAGGTAAAACCTTAAGATAAAACAAAAAGGCTAACCTATCAGAATCCTATGAAAATCGGCACTTAAAATGAAAACATTTTAAAATTTTAGAACTTTTGAGATATTCATGAAACTGGAGCCATCGTGGAGGAAGACAAGCAAGACAAGCAGGTTGAGTCTTGGGGGCTTTAGTGGCCTGGAGGCCTCCAGGCCCTGCTCTAAAGCAGCATCTTTCTGAACTGGAGCTCAAGTGCGGTCCACTTGCAGGCGCTGGCTTCTTGTGCCTCCAGCTTTCTGTGGCTGAAGCTTTCTGTGTCTGTGGGTGAAACGATCTTTTGAGGCACAAGAACCCAATGTCTCCCAGCAGGAGCCAGGATGCAAATCATACAGCTATCAGACAAGCTGTGAGCCAATGTTTCATTTCGGAAGCACGTGGCTCCTCCAAAAGTGCTTAGCATTTTAATCACCGCGCTTGAACATGCTTAACTGCTGGCTGTGTATTAAAATCAAGGCTGCAGAAACCTAACTGAATCTGAGCCTCAGAGCAGTGTTCACTGATCCTATGCCTGGCTGAAGTGGGAGCACCCACGTCCTGGGCCACTGCAGTGATACCACCCTCTGTGGGGTGTGGCTCAGGGCCGGGGTGCCAGCCACTTTTCTGGTCTGAGCAAAGATAGAACATTGTTGAACACATGCACTGGAGCTGAATTTCAAGTGTTCATAACTCGTCTGTGTATCTGACATTTGGAGACTCTAAGAGGATTGATTATTAACAATATGGATAAACATATCGCCAGGAATGATCACTGTTTATCACTCTGAACAATTATCGTTCTAAAGATTGTTAAACAATCCAGTTTTAGGCATTTCTTAGTTATCTCCAATTTTGGTGAATCCGAGTTAGAAACCCCTGAAAAACACTTGATCAGATGAATCAGCTGTGAGAGCAAAGCACCACAAGGATAGAAAAGAGCAAGGACTCGTGTCTGGAAGAGGAGCCAGTCAAGTTCTTGGCATTAGCAAGGACCTTGTCTCGACGGTGTCCTTAGCCAGCAAAGCCATACTCTACCTCGGGGCTGGACAGCTGGAGGTCGGGATAATGGCTGTCCCTGACAGGGGTGCCAGCTTTACTGTTTACCAACCAGGGTTTGTCATAACAGCGAGAGAACTGAAGTGGAGTCTGTGAAATGGAAATCCAAAGGGAAGGACGGGGAAAATTGGAAGTGGAACAGAAAGGGAGCAAATTGAGAACATAAATAAATAGGAGACACTAAATTTTAAAGAACAGAAAATAAAATAAAATGCACATCAGTCCAACAGGACGAAAGAGACCAGGCAGAGGGGTAACAGCACTCTTTATACATAACCCATCAAAACACACTTCTTTGCTAGCTCCAACTGCACAGAGTGCCTGGATTTTCAAAATCAGTGAGTCTGGATGAGCTCACACTCAAACTGGGACTGGGTAGAAAGAAGCACTTTTGACTTAAGGATCCAAGGACACATTTTAATAAAAGTGCTTTCGAGTCATCCTAAAGGTCCTATGTCTGTGTACCAGAGGGCGTGGTCAGCCTGCTCTAGGAGAGCCTGGTCAGCATGTCTTTGTGGTATTCAGTGGGGCCTTTCAGTGGCTCTACTACAGTGAACAGCTGCAAAGAGGTGGGTGGGGGAGAAGACCATGCTAGAGGTTATCTGTACCTTGGTACCACTGGCTGGGGTGGCTGGAGAAGATGGCATGGACGTACAGCTGTGGTTACTCTGACTGGCACTTGAGCTGGAGCGGGTAGGGGAAGCTGCCCGGGAAGATGGCTTCGATCTTCGACCCCGTGATCGGAAAGGTGTCATTCCCTGTGAAGCCCCCTCTGGTAGGATGAATTTCTCTCGAAGTTCGATGTTAGTTCTACCTCGTGCTAAAAAGGCAATAAACACACACACACACACACACACACACAACAGGAGTTAATCTTAAAAAACTGATCTTTGATGGTCATACAGCTGCTTGACCCCATGATAACAGCTATAGAAGTCATAAGTCTAGTATCTCCATGCTTTCTTTCAAAATTGGCTTCAGTTCATGATTTAGTAGCCCTGTCAGCAGTGTGACCCAGGGCAGACACATCAAGTAGTAAGCCCCTTGGTTTGCTATGATAAAGGAGGCTTCATGTCCAAAGTCCCACACCCTTCTGCTGTCCTGATCTGGCTTTGCCACTGTCCCCTGGGGCAAGCGCACTGCAAACGGTCAAGGGAAAGCAGATACAATGGTTCACAGACCTCTGAGATTAAATCAAAACCCCTTTCCTCTCACAGTACATGTGTACTTTTGGCTCAACTTTTATAGGACGCACGGCAATGAAACAGTGGAGGAAAACGCCACTGAAACGACACGTCCGACTCCTGTATCTGAACTCAGTCACCGACAACCCTAAAGGAAGGAGTGCAGACTGAGGACAGTAGAAAGATCAGGACAGAATCATGAAGGAGTAAACACGTGGAAGGAGAGAGAGAAAGACCCAGACCATGCACAAAACTGCCAGTGAAAACGGTGAGGCCAAAGCCTGAGAGCCAGCGGCAGCTGCGGGAGTGAGGGGAGAGGCCGCCGGGTGCCGGGCAGCTGGACGTGGCGCTGCGGCCACAGGGCTGCCCCCGACCGTCTGTGCCGTTAGAGCGGAACTTCAGTTTTGCATTTGGTTACCGAGTTTTGGATTTTGAGACTGAGTACAGCCGACATAAATGTGAAATGCGAAAGATACTACTAATTTCAAAGAAATAACTCCTCTGGAGTCTGTCTATAGATTAACTTCAGAATCACAGCCTGGGCTCTGCTGCCGACCGGGACTGGTCCTGCTCCTGGCCTCCTCAGGCTCACCACAGGGGATGCTGGTCTCCAAGAGACCAGCTGTTCTTGTCTGAATGGTCTGTGGCTTATGGGGCCCCGGAACACAAGGCCCTCTCCTCCCTCCATGGGGGCTCCAACAGAACACGACCCTCAAGGTCATCCCTTGGACCTCAGTTTCCTACTCATCCATTTTCTGGACATCAGTGCTTTCCTCTGTGTCTATGTAATGCATACTCATATGTTTTACATCTATATACAATACAGAACTATCAGGACTATTCCTCCATGATCTGTGCGTCTCACATGATCTTAACAAGCTGCAATGTATTATTTTATCATGTGGATGTCAATTTATTCAACTAACTCATGATGTATTTAAATTTGCTTACCTTTTTTTTAAACACGGTAACACAGTGACAAACTACTTGTAAAGAGTTTTTGTGCCTATCTGTGATGGTTTCCAAAGGACAAAGGTTTATAAGTGGGTTTGCTGGGGGGAAAGGATGTACGTTGAAGGTTTTTTTGGTTTTTTTTTTTTAAAGATTTATTTATTTATACATACAAGCTGGGGTACAGGCCAGAGGTGTGGGGTGGTGAGAGGGTTCACCAGAGACAGAGCGGGGGGCAGAACAGGCAGATCAGAAATACACTGCTGAGGGGAGCAGCGGGAGAGGCAGGAGAGGTCTGCCGCACCATGTGGGATTCCCCCCGGCCGGGCGTCGAACTCGCATCGCTGCTGCCGACAGCTCTACAGCGCAGCGCTTAACCGCTGCGCCACCAGGGAGGCCCCCATTGAAGGTTTTTAATGTATGTCAACTAAGCTCCAAATTTTTTTATGCCAATGTATAGTCTCCAAAATAATGTATGAATATATTCAATTTGCTTCACTCTGGCTAATGCTTACTGTATTTAGAGACTTTGTGTGTGTGTGTGTGGGGGGGTGCACGCGCGCACACGCAGGTATGCATGTATATTTGTGTGCAGGTAAAAATCTGCCAATCTGATACATGAAAACATCTCTGCTGGTGTCAGGTGCACGGAGGGGACTACTAACTGCTCTTCCTAAAACATTCTCCTCCCCGTGGCTTCCACCAATGACCCTCCCGCCTTATCCTTCCTGTCCCTTCTTCAACACTGAAGTTCCCTTGGGAGCTGCCTGCGGTCCTGTTCTCCCTCTTGGACTCCCAACCCGGGATGAGCTCGTCCCGCGAGATTTCAGTGTGTCACGGACCACGCCGGATTCTTCTACCCTCAGCGTGCCCCGCCCTGGCTGTCGGATCCTCACCTCCCTGACAGCTGAGACATCAACTGTTGGTTCTACCTTCTACGGCTTCTAGAACCCCGAGTCTTCTCACACCCCCTCAAACTTGGGGTCCAAGCAGCACCTCCTCCGCCCTGAACGACTGTCACAGGCTTCCAGCAGGTCCCCTTGTTTCTCATGTCATTTCCTAGAACTGGGTTTCTAAGTAAAAATCTGATCTCTCTAAATGGTCCAAAATCCTTTCATGGTCTTTCACTGCATAGAGCAAAATTTCCCAAACTAAAGTTTTTGAGGGGTTTTCTACTAGGAGTGTAGTAAACATTGCGGCTACATATCCCTGCCTGGGACAGTCCTAAGGCAATCAGGATTTTGTAAGCACTAAGAAATCCTGCAGTAAAGAAACCTGCTATGTGCAGTTTGTAACACTGTTCACTCTTCACACCTGTGCCTATCAGTATTAGATCCTTGTCCTAAATTGTTTACTATCCTCAGTACAAGCTTCTCTGAGGTCCGGACAGGCAAGCAAATGCAACACAAATGGGTACAGAACATACCCTAAATGGTGCTTCTAGAAGCCACAGTAATCCCTCAGAGCCCAAGATGGCTTCAAAGAACTCCTGTCTTTGTGATGTTCGTGGCCTCCCAAGTCACTTACTACATTCACGCCAGCCCTGCCTGTTCACCTCCTAGCACGATCTCCTGTCTCACTGGAAGTAGCTCTTCCTGCCCATCACTGTTTTGATTTCTCCGGCAGCGGAGGAGTTCCTGACTCTGAGGTCAATGGAACTGAGTGATCACTAAACTGGAGGCACTTGCAGAGAGGTGGAGAGGAAGGCCAAGCCTGGCCTTGTTTGCTCCAAGGGATGCTGAAAAAGTCTACTACGTTCCATGAAAAACAGCTACTAGATGGGCCCCCAAACTTCCCTGGGGTTCCGATTTTACATTTGAAGACAGACACAGAGCAAGCAGTGTTCTCCGTGGCCAGCAGCGTAATATTATCGTGAACAGAGCAAGGAGAGCAGGCAGCAAACAGGCAACCAAAGATCCCCAAACGTCACATGCACCTTCTCTTCTGTTTATTTGTTTAGACCAATCATACATGACAAGAAACATAAAGTCTTATTAATCAATTTGGAAAGGAAATAAATTTTTCTGAGGGAGTTAAAATTATATATATCGCTTCTCATTTAAAACAATGGAAATAGGACTTTAATTTTAAAACTGATCACATCCTTTCAAGTTTTTCAGAACAGCTGTTTACAAAATTATTACTTTGTTTTAAAAGGGATGCATAACAAACTATCACTGTGGTTCATTGGGATGAATGCAGAATGTGTTAAAATAAACGGAATATTTATGAAAATATCTGAATTCAAGTGAGAAGTGCATCCTTTAGCTCTGTCCTCTCTAAAAGCTTCAGAAGGTAACTACAAATCACTGCCAAAGAAATTAGGTAACTGTACTGTAAATATTTCTGCTAGGCTTGTGAATGAGACTTAATAACTTAATTACACAGGTTGAAACCGTAACATGCACACAAAAAGGGTGGGCATGTGGGGGACGGGGTCACGCAGCCTCCTGGGGACACAGCATTTTGGTCAGGAGCAGATACTTGAAAGCAGGCTGCGGTGGGTTTGAATCCTGCCTCTGCCACTTATAGCTGCCTGTCCTTGGGCTAGCTCTTGAATTTTCTTATGCTTCAAGTTTCCATTCTGTAAAATGGTATGTCCACCTTGTTGAGGTGGAAATGTGTTATTTATATAGCACTTATAATAACAGTATGTGGCACAGAAAAAGCTACATAATTTGTTAAATAAACAGAAACAAATTCCAACGTATACTGTTTCAACAAGGCTATTTTATGCTCTGTCAACTTATAATAGTTAGAAAAGTCAAGATTTGGCTATGCCAACGCATTCATGAAGGCAGCAGATACCCCAGAGCCAACAGGTGCTACTGTTTAAGCAGCAAAGCCATTCTCAACAGGCTGGGCGTGGGAAACAGGGACAAAGCTTAAAAGCCAACCTATGGGAGACTGACTGGAAACTGAAGAGCTGGAATCAGAGCGCTTTATTTTATTCCCAGGATGGTGAACTAGGGAAAAAAAAAATACACAAAAAACAGAGACAGCAGGAAACACAGAAATTGGTCAAGAAAGACAAACTGGCAGAGGAGGGGCACCTCCTGATTCACATGCAGCTCTGCTAGCAGGAGAAAGGAGGTAGCACAGCTGAGGAGGACGCAGCGACTCAGACCGGTCATGTCTCCCTGGCTGCAGCCCTCACTCACCTCTAGCTGCAGGGGCCACCGCTCCCCGGGAACCCACTGTTCTCTCTGGCTTTGGGCTGGCATGCCGGCCCTTCCATGTTTAGCACAGACACTGCATGATCTTGAGGTGAGCCTCTGTCTTAGAAAAGTGTGGGCTCACTCACAGTAATTATAGATCAAGGGTTCCGGAGCCCTCACAGGAGTGTAGAGGGCTCATCAGCGCCTATCCAGGCTAGCGTGAACTCTGCAATCCGGCATACTCAACGACACCGATACATTTCTAATTTTCCTTACTGTGTTCCTCTCTGTCTCCTTTGATCTGTCAAAGCTCTCCTGCTTTCTCTCCCTGGTCTCAGCTAACACCCCGAGTTCTAATCTGTGCTAGTGGGACATCTGGGAAGCAAGCTTAACAACTAAATACCAAGCAGAACCCCCCACCAGCATTTTCTGTAAACAGTGAAGTGCAGAGGCGAGGGCAGACCTCACCGCGATTCCCGCTCAGGTGGGTGTCTTACCTCGGCAGGGGTCATTTTTCACTAGGAATTCATCCAGGGCCATCCAGCCTCCGCCAACGCGGACCATCACCGTGCTGCGCAGGATGCGGACCAGCCGCAGCTGCTGGGAGTCCCCGAACTGCAGGACCAAGGGGAGACTGGTGAGCGTGCCTGAGCCAGCCTGGGCTTTCTTTCCAGAGCAGACTGTATTCAGAAGGAGGGACAACTTGATAGTTTTGGATAGGCGTTTTTAACTCTTGCAATTTTCACAAAAAATTTAAAACACGGAAAAGCCAGCATATCAAGCTAAAGATCAGTGTCTGGATCTATTTTCCCAACAAAGTTAACTTTCCACAGTCACTCCTTGCCCCTGCACCAAAAGAGGGCGGGTGAAGGATAAAACACTAGCTCACTTTTAAAGATTCTCCCCAAATTAAAACCCACTTCTGTTATGCCAGTATGTTTTCACGAAAGAAAAGCCAGACATAAGATTGATGTCAACTTCTGAATACAGTGTGCTCAAAAAACTACGGGAAGTAATTTCAAGCTTAGGGAAAACCCTGCAAAGCATCATTATCATCACAAGCTTAGAAGGAAATCCGATTTTCTACATTAGATTTTCAGAAGTAAACCCTAAGTATTCTCTAATTGTGATGTTACCAGCAGAAGTTTCTTCAGCTGAACAACTGATCATAATACTTCTACTAAAATTTGGTTAAAAATCAAATAAATCAAAGTTTTAATCCACCATATTGATTATAAACAGTATTCAATAATCATTTTGGGATGTGAAGATAAGTATGGCTTCTGATGTTTATTTTTTCCTTGCCTTAACATTCTTACTTCTCACCCCTATGAACATTGAGTTAATCTTACTGTATAAATTACCTTCTTCCCAAAATATAGAGGTAACAAAAGAAAATCATGCTGAGATCCCAAAGCCAAAATCAAACATTTGGAGAAGGAGGGGAGAAGAGCGAAGAAGGACCAATCACTTAACTAGGATTTTCAAAGTTATAAAGGAGGACTATAACTTTGAAAAACAAGGCACAAAAATGCCAGAAAGGATGTCTGAGGACACCTACTAATCAACCCCCCTCAAAATTAACATATTTCTCATAATTCTCCATGTTACTGTGCATGGACTCAAGTGCTGTTTATAGATAAGGGGAATGAAAAAATATCACCCGCTCCCCAGTCCTTTACGTTGAAAATAAAGTCCCACATCTTTCATCCCATACAGTATTAAAGTGTTTATATAGCGTGATTACAGCAACAGCCAGGTGTGGTATGAAGTGCACTGAGGTGGGGGGACCAGAGGTGTGAGGAGGAAATGTCCTGTCCTGGGAAGGAAGCTGCCCCTTGGTCTCTGTGGGAGCCTCCCGTAGACTCTGTGCACAATGAGTAAAAATGGGGTGCCCCTTTGGAGGATTGAGATCCATCCAGATCTAAGAGCAGTGATGGCTAGAGCCTCCATCTGGGTTTTCTCTGGAGAGGTTAAGGAGAGGTAAGAAATAAGGTTTATTTGTCTTCCAGAGTGAATTAGGAAGGAACTCCCAAACGTGCTTTATTCTTTCATTGCTGTGCCCTCTTTTTTATTTGTTGGCATTTATTTCATTATTTTTTCCCCTTTAAGTTCTTACTATGACATTCTCCCTGAGAGATTCTGACTTGTTTCTGTGCAGCTGTGGGGGAAAGGAGGTTTGACCCAAGCCAGCAGCCAAAGTGGCTGGGGAAGCTGAGGCCAGCGTGAAGGAAGGTGGAAGGGGTTACAGTGGCTCTGAAAATGTGGACCTACACAAACCAGGCAGAGCCGGGCCAAGTGGGACAAAAAGCTCAGAACAGAGTTGTAGGAGGCAACAGTAACTTCATTTCCTTCTCGTAAAGGGAAAATCCCTATAGCAACACTGGCTCTTGCAGTGGCTCTTACGTGAGCAGTGTGACCACAGGCATGTGGAACTTCAGGCCTCAGAGCCTTGTGTACAAAGTCAGCTTCTGTTCCCAACACTGGAACTACCTCCTCTGACACGCCGCTGGTCAATGGCGCAGAAGAGGAGGTGGTCAGTGCCGCTTCAACCTCACGCTGTCCTGAACGAAAAGGCACACCCTGTAGGTGCCCTTGGCGTTCTTATGCAATGGTTTATTTACGGCAAGTTTTAGTTTTTGTCTTTAGTTTCTTTCTATCCTCTGATCCTCCCATGGCTCAGACTCAGAGTATGACAGTTGTTAGTGATGTCTGAAGTGCCCAGGACTGATTGGAGCGTCCAAACAATTCAATGTGTTTCTAATTTCACGTAACAAAACAGACCTGACCCATGCAACTTCCTTCCATGTGAAGACACAGGACCCCAGAGCCCTCAAAAAGATCTAAAAGGTTAGAGTTACCAAGTGGAGTCAAAGGCATTCATTCTTTTGGCAAAGTCTAATTGATCCCACTCGATTTTAGCTGCCTGGCCACGGGGGGCAGAATACAGGCTGCGGTCGTCGTGGAGTCCCACACTATACTCAGGCACCTTCTGGCTATAAAATACCATGCAGGTAGAACACAAGTATTAATATGTTTAAGATACCGAGTACTTAAGTACCCAAGATTTATTGCCTCAGCGTACATTATAAAATGTTAACTATTTTAAAGAGTCTGATAGAAATCAGAACTGTGCTGTCTGGTATTCTGACTTCCAATGTAGAAGTATGAGATGAGGCACTTTTTGGAACTGGGTTGATGCCATAGTTTCAATTTCCTCTGAACCATATACATTTATAACTCAGTCTAGCACAATACCACTGACCTTAGTCAATTTAATTTTGAATGTCAAATTATATCTTAAAAAAAAAAAAAAGACTTGGACTATCAACCCTAGTCCAGCCTGCAGGTTCTCCACTTGGTAAGACAACCAGATGTGACCCCCGCATGCTTCCGATTACGCCCTCTCCCCACAGCACAGAACAGGCAGCATTTCCACACAGGCCATTTCCACTGGGAGGGAGAAAGTTGCAAGGCACACTGTACCTGATTGCCGAGGAAGAACTATAGACAGTAAGAGTAAAGGATGGAGGAAAGGAGGGGAAAAAAAAAAAAAAAAAAAAAAGAACATTTTGTCAAATTAACACCAAGGAACGAAGAGCACGTGTTCGCGTTACCAGTCTTCGGCATGGTGACATGCACTGAAGGTATTCTTACTGAGCTCCTGCCATGGCACATGGTTTTACAAGTTAAGACCTAGCTTTTTCATTCTGTGTTGCTATGGTGAACTCAGTTCCCTCAGAGATAATGAAAAAAACAAGACAACAAAACTCACAAAGCAAGTGTGAGATTACTTGGAACTTCGTTAATGAGATGCCCTGGGCCGAGTCTGTCACCGATGCTCCCCCGAGAGCCGTGAGTCTGCTGTGCTTGGAGGGCGCTTTCCACGAACAGTGGGACCTGGGTTTTCCTGGTTCTAGCCTGGTGCACGTAACTGTGCAATCTGGTGTGGCCATCTAGAGCCTCCCTGTGAATCCCTGACTTTCCTCAGGACTTCAGAGAACCCTGATAAGCTGCTTAATGTATTACAGGAGCCCAATATGGGATCCCTCCTATGCCCCAACCCTAGTTCCAAAAGAAGCTAACACACCAAAGTTCACTGGCAGTGATGGCCCCACTCAGCGTGGTTTTTCAGGGAGGACTATGGAGTCTGCCGTCACTGCGGTGCACCCAGGCCCTATCTGGCATCCAGCACAGCAGGCAGAGTCCCTGGGGCCTTGACAGTTTCTCCAGCTTTTATGAGCCATTGAGGCTCACAATGACCACCTCTACTGGGAAACCAAGTACAAGCCACTAATTAAATTAGCTATACATGGCACTATTTTTCAGCTGGAACTATGGAGCGTGTTGAACTTAGCCCAAAAGGACACCTGGCACTGGAGTCTGCTGGGTCAGGCTGCTTTCACCCGTAAGGGGTGGGGTGGGAGAATGCCCACCCCAAAGGCCGTTCTTCTCTTTCTTACCCGGTATTTGTTCTCTCCAATCTGTTCCACCTGAAACCTTTTTGCACACTTGCACTGAGCCACTTGTCTTGTGACCTATTGGTTATGAATAAAAAAAAAAAAAAAAAGTATGAGGTAGAATAAAACTTCTTCAGAGAAACAAATATTTCTGCCGGTAAGCAGAGAATCTATTCATTATGTATCTGTTAGGCATTTCAGGCTTTTGACACATGCATTTAATTTCTGTCCTGAATTAAAAATGCATTGTTTTTACTAACTGGGCTACTGGAGAGAGAGGTTATAAAAGAAACCCCAAGTAACTATAAAACACATTCCACCTGCTTCAAAATTCCTTCAGATAAATGTGCTATTATGTATGCATCATAGTCAACTGAGTAACAAAGCAAATCAGGAGCAGATGGGAAGCTCCCCTTCAGAGTCAGGATTACTGGGAGTTGTCCTGGGGTGATCCAGGCCACTCCCAAGACCTGGCCCACTGCCTCTCCCTTCCCAGGATCAACAGATCCGGGGATCTCTACATGCTGCCAATAAATTTTCTATTTTCAATTTGATGGAATTTTCAATGTGATATAGTTTTTAACTAGATAGAAAGTCTAGCAGGTACACACCATATCAGACAATACTTTTCAGTTCATACTTTCATGTCGACATTTGAATACCACACCCTGGGATTCTGAGGAAGGACTGAGAGACGAGTCCATTCTAAGCAACATGCAATCTGAACAGGGATGAGTGTGGTGAGGGAAGGTCTCTGTAAGCTGCAGAGTACTGCCCAGGTGTGACTCACTTGAGTCGGAAGTCATCTAGACTGGCTCAATAGCCCGAAATGCTTTGGGCAATACCATCCCAATGGAGGTTCCTAAACAGAACTCCAAACAATCACCTTCCAACAGGTAAATCACAGGATTGAAGTGGCAACTGCACCCAATCAAGTACAGGACAGAGAAACTTATGATCAGAAATGTACTCAAAACACAAATCTTCTCCATACCTCATCTTCAATTTTATCAGCGTCCGTGGTTGGTCGGTAAGCATCCTTGTTGGGATGGAGAGCAGCCACGAACTCATAGTAATCAATGTAGCCATCCCCATCTCGGTCAAAAATGTCAGCCACGGCGGTCATCTCTAGCTTGGTAGTAGGGAACTCTACAGAAAACAAATCACATTTCGGAACATTAACTGAGAGAGCTTATTCAATTGACTGGAAGATATTTTAGTACTTGAAAGAAAAACCAATGTCTTGATTTTTTTTCTCAAAAGCAATATGCTCACTTCAGAAAACTAGAGGATGTAAAACAGCATAAAGAAGACAAAAACCAACCCAAAATACAGTACCTCGAGACCACTCACTGTTAAGCTTTTGATTTGCTTACTGACAAAGTGTATCAAAAGGTGTATACAAAGCAACTATTCATGAACCTACCACCCAATTAAAATTTATTTATCCCCTCCACTAAATATCCAACGAAACTCAGACCAATGATTTCAGACCAATGATACTTTAGAATTAACAGGATGAAGTTGTTCTATGTTTAGATTGCTGCCTTCAGCTCTTGACAAATTGCTTTCCAAAAGGAAGTGTGAATATAGTAGCCAGAGTAATCTATTAAAATGTAAAAACAGATTATGTTGCTTTCCAGCCGAAAACCTCTGGTGGCTGCCTATTGTTTCTGGAATAAAATCTGATCTCTTCACATGTGTTAGCCGACCTTTCCAACTTCATGTCTTACACTCTCTGAGGTCATGACAATCCAGCCGTGTTAGTCTTCCAAGACTAGAAGATGCCAAGTTCATTCCCACTTCAGTGCTTTGCACCTGCAGTTCCCTCTGCTCTGTCTCTTCCCTGAAACCTCGACAGGGCTGGATTCTTCTCAGGCTTTAGATTTCAGTTCAAATATTCCCTTCAGACAGGCTTTCCCAGCCACCATGCAGAAAGCACAGTGATGAGAAGTGATGTGTGATCCTGACAAAGCACTTAACTACTTCATGCCTCTACTATTCCTTCTGCTAGAAGTAAACGAGATCACCCACTTTGCAAGCTGTTAGTATAGATAACAGAAATGGGTATTATGGAAAATCTTATTTTTTTAAACATGTCACTTACAACTTCATCATTTACAAAAGTTAGTTGCTTATTTATACCTCAAACATGTTTTTGCTTGCCACAATGTGTCAATTAAGACCTGTTTATTTTATTCCCAGAAATGAAGTTCTTCTCTCCATCAAATAGACCCATTTTGGAAAGCAGTTACGTTACTTCCCTAAGACTATTATTTTAACTTCAGAAAGACTGATCATCAGTCTTTCTATAAAACGCAAGGAATTCAGGCGTGACCTGTGTTTGGATTACAACTGGACTCACTGGATGCTAGAATGCCATCGATGAACTCCTGACGTGTTATCTTCCCATCCTGGTCCTTGTCAATTCGACGGAAGAAATCCATCACCCGAGACTTTTTGTGATTCATCCAACGCATGTACTTTTTCCTCCAGACATCAAAGTCAAAGTTGGCAAATTCCTTCAACTAGGTAGAAATCAGAGGTGTCAAAATAAGACTTATCATTTTGGCCCTTAACTGCCCAGAGCATACCAGAACTTTCAGACACTCAATAACACCATGCAGGCATTCTAGAGGGGCACCAACAAGGCCATCTGTGTTGGCACCTTCACTGAAAGCCATGGTTATTTACACGAGCTGCAGTGTAATGGAGCTGCGGAGAAACAGCAACTGGGCAACCACCATCAGAAGCAGGGAGGGTGTGGAACAAGAGCGGGTGGAGCCAGCCTTGTGTCCTCTCTGCTTTTTCAAAGGCTCGCCTTTGAGGTACAAGGTAATGGATTCTATCACCAAATAGAAGTCCTTGCACGCCTCCATCCCGACACGGGCCCGATGTCGGGAGGCCCATGTTTTCTGAGAGGAGCTTATTTGAACTCTGGCTGGAAGCATAGGAATCCGGCCCTGCATGCAAGCTTGTTCCTCTCAAGTGTCTCCGTCTGACTTCCACATTCAATGTCTGGCCCTGACAGACGACGGCAGCTGTGCGGCGGGCAAGGTCACATTTAGCCACTAGGACTATGTTCGTGCTTTAGACTCAAGCTGACTTCAGAGCAGCAGTTTTCCCCTGGTCTTTCAAACTCCAAAGTTGGAAGGAATGGGGGAAAAAAAAGCCAAACCCAAATGTACTTAAAACTCAACTGAACCTACAGAAATAACAACAAAAAACACAGAACACTCACTTCCGGGCATAGCTGCTTTGATGTGCACAAATAAAAAAAATATAAAAGGTATTAGAGGTTTGATTTTAGAAACTAGGACGTGTATGGCTTATTTTTTCAGAGTGGTAAATAATACTTCAAGATTTGCTTTTTGTAATCTAGGGAAGACTAACAGAATGAACAGGATTTTTAAAAAAGCTGCTCTTATTTCACAATTGTGCGGCTTACGTCTTTATGGACAAGGCTCAGTATGGTCATTTCATACAAGGTAGACGCCTGGAGGTGGCTGGCCAGGTTAGACTCTCGACTGCCGGCACAGACAGGCTCGGGCCTGGAACTGGCTGGCTTCCCACAACCAGGTGCAGCGGCTACTCTGTGGTGAGCGGTTTCTTCACACATGTCTTTTTCTCCTGGGGGGCTTGAAGGACAGAGTTTTGCTTCACCCCAGTGTGTCTCTACAACTGAAGAAGCAGGTCACAGTACCCAGGTTCACAGGAGGGGATAGTAGAGTCCCTTACCTCCTCTAGCCTGTCCAGGGCATCATTCAGCTTCCGCTGCCGCTCCAGCGCCAGCAGCCACACCTGCTGCCAGCGGCCAGACAGCTGGTTAATCCGTGGGTTTTTTGCTTCGGACTGTGACAGGATTGGCATAGGTGGCGGCGTGGGCTGATTCAAGGACTTCCCTAAGAGGAAAAATAACCACAAGATCAGAAAAGCTGGTTTTGTTAGTTCACAAGGAAAAATGGCCACATGTATAGGAACTTAGGAGAGCTCTGTAACGGTGTGTAAGTCAGGCACTGAGCAAAGAAACATGGGACCTGGGAGTATTAAGATACCCATTTCAAAGTGACCTGTCCTCTTTCTCAGCAAACAGGCTTCTGTCTCACTTGTTTGATCAATCTGACCTACCTTAGCGAACTGAGGGAATGTCAACTCCATGAGAGCTGATTTAATTTTTGATTAGATTAGTGCAAACCAATGTAAGCAGCCAGCCCCAAAAGGATGGAATGGTTACTGCAAAAGAATTCGCAATAACCACCTTAAAATTTCACTCTGTTCAAAGGGAACAGAGTGTCATGTAAGAAAAGCGAGTTTCAAAGAAAGATCTTAGTTCAAATCCAAAATGGTTTTGGAGACGGGAAGAGGAGTACTGTGACGGGCACTGGGGAGGGGCACGCCTCCGGCTCGGGGAAGACGCCTCCTGCCCAGTGGGCTGGGAACGTACTGCTGCCACTGCGGGACTTGTCGATGAAAGGCGCGTGGGCGGGCTCTATGTTTTTCCTTTTGTACGTCTTGGTGACGCGGTCCACGTCAGGCTGTTTTCGAGTCATCTCCTCCATAAACGCCTGTTAAGCACAAACAAGAGGAAGAAGGGTTGAGGGTTTTCTCAGACTAAGATGGAATCGGACAGCTTACTAACAAAAGTCAAGCCCATAACCACTGAACGACAGAAGCCTTTGTACAGTCTCACTCCTCTCAAGAAACACGACTGAGCGAGGCACTTTCTCAGGTGTTTATCAGGTTTGAGGAGGTCAGGAATGGAAGCTCAGGGAACAACACTACCGAGTGAGCAGACTAAGAAGGAATGGACAGAGATGGAGGAAAATAAGATGGAAGGACCACGTCAAAAGAAGAGAGTTTTGAGAAGGTAGGAAGAAGCAATTGTCACAGGCCAAATAAGACAAAGACTGGAATTCAGCCGGTGTGATGGGACTGGGACAGTGTCAGGAGTCTGACGGGGATGGGAGCCGAACCACAGAGACCCGGGGAGTGAGTAAGAAATGAGAGAGAAGACAGGGAGTACACCGTCTGGCTGAGAAAGGAGGAGGGAATGATGGGGGTCCCTCTCAGAGGACACAGGGTGAGAAGGACAAAACTAGAGGCTCTGGAGCAAAGAGCAAACAGAATGAGGGAGTTGAAGACATAGGAAGAGTGGGGGTAACAGAAGGGAGAGGACTGGCATTGGGTGGGAAGAATATCTCACTCAGGAGGAAAGGTTTCCATGCAGGTAAGTTTGCTGTGAAGTATAGGGAGTTCTCAGTGGCTAGGTTAGTTAGCTCTTATTTACACTAAAAAGACTGTGTCCACAACATGACAAGCAAGATCTGTGCTTGCATTCAGCGTAATTATCCTGGCTAAAAGCCCTACTTCCTCCTAAGGCTTAACCATGAAGCTTAGGTTGATGTTGTCTGAGCCTACCTCTGGGTTCACATAAAAGAACCCAGGTGTAATTGGGGTAACAGGCCAATGGGAACGTGGCTCAGAGGCCAGCTGGTAAACCAGGATGGGGCAGGCAAATTTCTTAGATGGTCCCCAGATTCCCACCATTGGGTGCACGCCCTGTGTTATCCTCTCCCCTTGAGTAGGGGCAACACTCGAGTAAAGGATGGAATAGTTGTAAGACCTGCTAGAGCCGACGGGAGTTTCTCCTACTGGTTTTGAAGACCTAAGCTGCCGACTGGACCTGAGGGTGGCCTCTAGTAGCTGACAGGCAAGGAAACAGAGACCCAGAACGTGCTTGTGCAAGGAAATGAATCTGTCCACAACCTGAATGAGCCTGGACGAGAGTGAGACCCCAGGAGGAGGACCTGGCAAACTTCTGCCCAGACTCTTGTCCCACTGAAGCTGTCCGGTAAGAAGTGTTTTAAGTTCTGTGGGAATATCTTAAGCAGCGATTAAGAAAATGAATACACCGGGCCAAGGAAGCAGGCTCCCACGACCAACACAAGAAACATGGTGGTGAAGTTACCTGGTGCTCGGCGATGAGGGCTTTAACTCGGTCAATGTTCTGAGGGATTGGCTCCTGGTCCCGCTGAATGAGGGTGGTCTCAGCCCACTGGATCCACGCCAGAAGTTCTTCCAAGAGCTCAGCAT
Organism: Scalopus aquaticus; assembly: GCA_004024925.1. Classification (NCBI taxonomy): domain Eukaryota; kingdom Metazoa; phylum Chordata; class Mammalia; order Eulipotyphla; family Talpidae; genus Scalopus; species Scalopus aquaticus. The sequence goes on along the minus strand of PVIJ01017586.1, from coordinate 3,850 downwards.
TAGCCACGAGTTCTGACAGGGCCGTTTCAAGACGCTGCTGGTGCTGCTTAGCCCAGGTCAGGACCTGGGGGTGGGTGGGGGCGGGAGAAGAGCCGTTGCATGTTCAGTCAAGCACACAGCTGTTTGCAAGGTCCTTTTCCATTAACCCTAATGATGACCATTTATGGAAAAGACCATCCAAGGGTCAAGAGACTTTAGCTCTTATTCCAGGGGCAGTGGGGATAAGAAAGCATCATTCCTCAAAGCAAATCTACAGCATAGCCTATTCAAATCGGACTTCTCAGGAAGGCAGAAGTAACACACCTCCTGAGGGGTCCAGCGGAAGTCACAGCTAACACGTCACCACCCCAGCGATGCTTCCCGACGTCTACACATTACCAGGCGGACAGTCTTACTAAACTGCTGCCTTAATTCTTGCTGACACACTCGCAGTTAGAGATTCCTTATTTGGAGAGGGGCGGGGGAGGCATGCTCTGGAGGGGTGCTACGGAGTTACTGCTATGACCCCCTTCCACCGGGCCTGCGCTATCCTCCTCTGAAGCGGGGCCTCACCTCCTCAAAACGAGCCCGGATGATGGTGATCCAGTGTTTGATGGTGGTGATGCAGTCGGGGTGGCAGACGGCCAAGATGGCTTCACCCATGGCTGCTGCTGCACTCACATCCACTCGCTTCTCTTCCACTTTCTGCATGAATTCCTAACAAAAAAGATTTGAAAACAAAAACTGAAGAAATCTGCTTTAGCAGCACTGTGAGTTTACCCTGAGGCAGGGAAAAAACTTCAGGTATTCCCTCCCATGTGTTGACAGAGACCTCAAGGAGTCCTCACTTAGGTGCCACTGACATTTTATTTTCAGTCTAAAGGACACGGGAGGTTTACACTGGAGTGACTTTCTCTGCTAGAGGTGACAAAATGTGGGACATGGGGTATGCCCCCTTCACTGGGCTGGATGTGCACCTTTCCTATTATGAATTCGTTTACGTTTTCAAAAACAATCCTGTCTTTATTCATTTCCACATATGTAAATAAACAGTCTGTCGGGCACAAATGACAGTTAAAAAACACTACAATATTTAAACATTCCTGTAATAGAATAGAACAACATGACAACCAAGATTGAAAACTTCTGTGGGGGTAACACAATATTTTATTAATAAACAAAACATTTCCCACCTCATTAGGACAGTTAGACTGGGGGCCAAGACACTGCTTTATATTCTGTAGTAAGCAGGTCTAGGGGAGCAGACTGGGCCCTGAACATAATGGTCAAACAAACGTGTGTGCAGGTGAGAAGTAAAGAAGGTAGAACAGCCCACGTTTTGCTTTATCTGCCACCATGTTCTCACTTGTTTACAACACACATTACTTTCGTAAAAACAAATGAAAACTCTGTCAGATGCCACAAAACCCATCAGTTACTTCCCCGTCATTCTTACTAAACCAGTAAGCTGGGCTCGTTCTGGTTCTGCTCCTTTCACCGTGAGGTCTGATACTTCAAAGCAAAAGCTGCTTTCCCTCTAGTGAGGCAGCCTTCAGCATAGAGGGTGGCCCAGGTCACTGCTCCTAGAGGCTGGATTACCTTGTGGGTGTCAATGAGAGACTGCAGAGCCTCTGTGTCATCAGGAAGTGCCCCCCGAAAGCGAAGTGTTTGCTCTGCTTCAGACAGCCACTCCAACAGCATGTGGACAGTGTCTCGAAACTCTTCTGCCTGAAAAAGCCAAACACGAAACTCTGACCCTCTCTCTGCAGCCAAGGTTCTGGACACTGGCAGGCCAGGGGAAGGGCCCCCCCGAGCTCATCAGTACATCAAAGGCGTCTGGTGGTCTGCCATCCCCTTTGCCCCCCACAGGTCATCTTTCATTTGTAGATCTTTGAAAACCAACTCAACCCATTATTTCCCTAATACAACAGACTGTTAAAATCTTATTGAACATTCAGAATATCAATGTTTGCTTACAAGTTTCAAGACATTATCAGGAACTGATCCTGATGAAGTAAGTAAAACGAACCTGCTCCTACACACCTGTGTGGGTTGTCCCAGCAAAGGTCTCTCACCTGCTTTAACGCCTGCTCGAGGCGGCTTTGCTTGGAGACGGAGAGCTTGCACACAGTGTCCCAGCGGGTGCTCAGCTCCTGGAGCTGCCCTCTCACCCACGTGGTGTCATCACGACTGTTCTCGATCAGCTCGCGGCCAGACCGCTTCAGCACCTGAACAGTTCCCGTTCGCTTTCCCAGCTCCTTCTGGAAAACCTAGGAAAGAAAATAGGGAGATTTGAGAAATGTTTTTTGAATCTAAGAAGCAGAACTACAGAAAACCATCACTTAGTTCAGCTTTCCCTGGTAGATTCCAATTATGTGTCTTTTACGCACAGAGGGAGGCAGGAAAATGTGGAAGAAACATGAGACGTGTGACTTTTGTTTTGGATAAGATGCTTCACTGGAGTCTGTTTCCTTATCTGCAAAATGGGAATAATGTTATACTAACATTTTCAGAATTAAGGGAGTTAATTTAACAAAAATAAGAACACATCTGGCATGCACACAAAATTGGATGTGATTTCTTTTTTTTTTAATTTTTATTTTATTTTATTTTTTATTTTTTTGGATGTGATTTCAAGGTAACTCTGAATACTGAAGCAGGACATGATGGGCAGTATTGAGTTTGTCAACCTCAGAAATACTTTAAAAAGTACTCATTTCTATTTTAGGAATCAGTGGAAATGGATATCTGAGGGTCTTTTAAAGTTAAAAGTTTCTATGTCTCAACTGAGAGTGGGGAGGGAATCCCAAAATGCTGTTTACACACTGACACATCTGAATTGATACATTTTTGAAAAATTCTTTGTGACTTGATAGGGAATCTCTGCAACAGTTTGTTTAAACACAGAGCAAGAAGTGCCCCTCTGACAAGCGGACATACAGGATGCTAGATGCCTCTCTGCCCTGGCAGGTTGGCCAGCAGAAGGCACGCCTCCGTGGGCATCGCCCTCACCTTATGGGCATCCATGAGGTTCATGACCAGGTCCAGGTCCCCATGCACAGGCTGGTCCTCGGCCAGCTGAGGCTCCACCTTGTACAGCCAGTCGACCAAGGCCTGCAAAGCGTCCATGAACTGGCCTGAGAACAGCAGGGCCTCCTCCAATTTGTGCTGCCTGAAAAAAGCACACAAACCTCGGCATTTTTAGGGATTCCTCTATAAAAAGCCCACAGTTCTGACTGCCAGGAGGGAATACTGCATGGGCTCCACACAGGAAAGAACATCCATGGTAGAACAGTTAGAAACAAAATACACAAAGTAGCTAAGAAATGCCTAGGTACTTTTTTGACACTTCTCATCAAACCATTTTCTGGAATGGATTTATTGTAGTGAGGGTGACAGGTACAGATGCCAAGAGTTCAGCCCCAGCTCTACACCAAGTTGTGTGACCCTGGGCTGTCTCTTCACCTCTTTGAACCTCAGCTGCCTCATCTAAAAAAAATTAAGACTGCACATAAAATGGAGATATTGTAGCACTTAGCATAGCATAGTAGGTACAACTGGATGAAAGCACAACTTTTAGAACCAAACTGCCTAGTTTCAAATCCCAGCTCTGCTACTTAGTAGCTGAGGGAATTTAGAGACCTCATGTGAGTGTTTCATTTCTACAGTGGGTGTAACAGTATCCCCCCTCAGTGGCTGTTACCAGGGCTAAATGTCTAGTAGGCGCTATTAGGCACACTCAGCAGTAGTTTCTCAGTAAAGGGCAAGTATTAGGAAGGTTAAAGGAAGCGCAACTACAGAGGCTCTGCAGGGTGCTGGACTCTCCGTGAGAGAGCTCAATCAAACAGCTGCATTACACTGGTGATTTCTT
>PVIJ01017585.1:0-28955 GCA_004024925.1 Scalopus aquaticus | reverse complement strand
TCACTTATAACAGGACTATAGGGAGGCCGGGTGGGAGAGAGACACTCAGCGGTGGGGGAGGGGGGAGGGGAGGATAAGGGCACAAAATGGAAGAGAGGAGAATACAGGGTACCATGGAGATGGATCACGGGTGAATTGGTGGTGGGCTGCCCAAGGGGAATACAAAATGTAAAAGACATAAATAACAATAAAAAAAAATGGAAAAAAAAAAGGAAGAAATACAGCCATTTTCAACAAAACGGAGGAAATCTGAGAGAATTATGTGCAGAAAAGTTAGAAAGATAAAAACAAATATTGGACATTTACATAGCAGAAAACTTGATAATGTAAAACACCTTCCAAAACTAGTGGACATCAATAAACATCCTGAGGGCTCTGAGGCTGAGGGAAGAGGCAGGAGGGAATAAGGGATGATGGTGGGGGGGAAATACCCTAAAGATACTAGTAAAAAACTATAGATGCCCTTGCTAATTAGACACATATAGATAGCATATTAATAGAGTTGGTTTGCTTTGCATTAGGATGAATCAAGCATTATCTATTTCTTATTTTACTGTCCCCCCCAAAAAAAAAATCCAAAAGACAAACATCTGATGTTCAAAAGCTAAATAGTACTCAATATTATTTTCCATTAATCCAATGTGATTATGATTTCCCAAGGCATTTATTAGAAATTACATTCCTCTAAACCAAAACCAGTTTTAACACCATTAAACCCCTTTCTGCTTTTATTTTCAAGCTGTGGGCAGTTACTGTAAGAATGTGTTGCTCATTTGCTATAAGAATCCTGGTTTGTTACAGTCTCACTTGCAAAATTAGTTTAAATTTTTTATAATTGTTACCATTTGAAGACGGAATCAGCACCGAAGGGAAGTAAATCTGCAGATATAAAGACACAAGTGTGGAATGGGGGGAAAGAGATAGAGATCTGAGGGAAGAATTCTGGTGGTTTGAGAGGACATAAGACTCACTACAATGTTGTTTTGCCTTCACTATACTTGCTTCCACTAAAATTAAAATTAGATTGAAAAGCCACATGATCATAGTTTATATAGCAATTCACCACTGAACAACAGAAATGAGAAGGGAAGAGGATAGAGGAAGGAGAAAACACAACTAACAAAAAAATCCAGGATAAGAACAGTTGTGACTAGAATTTCTCAACCTAATACATGGCAAATGAGAGGTGAAAAATGAAGACTGTGTTGGTATTTCTGAAATTTCTGCTCTTTCTGTTAAAACATTCTGTTCAATGATTTTCATCAAAGGTAAAGTTTCCTTTTATGGGTCATTTCAAGGTGTTTTTTGACCCAGTTAATTTCTTCTTTCTTCAGGGCATTTACATTTGAAATGGCCATCTGTGACCCAGCCACGTGGCCAGACCAGGTCTCCACAGCTAAGCATTGGGGGAGACTTCGCGATGAAACATTTGTCTTTCTGTGATAATCAAGTCCCCTGTTGCATAGGAAATGTCGCTGACCTCCACAGCGACAACCACAGTAATCAACAGAGCCCCTCATATGACCTAAGTATGTTCCACCATCCATTTCCCTACACTTGAGTTGTTTTAGACACAGTTAAAGAAATGTGCGCTAATGATCTGATTAACAAGAGACTATTTAACATTTGGCAAAGAAGACGCCATTGAAAAACACTCGATGCCTACCGTCATCCACAACGTCCTGGGCCGCCACGGAGTTTGTGTACACGACCAAGTCAGACAGCTCCCGGCACAGCTTCATGGTTTTCCTCCGGCGACCCAACCTGCTGAGGACACACCCAGACTCATGACATTTTAGGGCTGGAAGAGACAGGTATTTGGTTACTCTGCCCTAGCTGCCTGCAATGAAGCCAGGATCAAAATCCAAGTGTGATGTTCCACCACCACACCCTGCTTAGATGGTTTTATTCACCACTCAGCCAGGAATCAGTCTCCTGTCATGTACTTGTGAGCTCAGTTGTGAAGGGCTTGATTCTCAGTTACCCATCAAAGAAGCTGCACCAGAGTTCACCAGGGAACTACTCCCCTAGGCAAGAGGAAAACCCGGACTAAAGTGGATTAGACACACGGCCCTGTGAGTGACGAGAATTACTAAACATCTGAAAGGAAATACACCAAAATGTCCACAGTGATTCTCTTTTCGAGGCATAATTAAAATGACTTTTATTTTCTCCTTTATATTATTTCTATTTCAACTTTCTTAAACCACTCCTGAGATCCTTTCTATAACTTTGCAAATTCTGCCATACTCTTACCACAGATAAATGTTCTATAGATGACTACATTCCTCTTACATGTATACTTTCCTTCTCCAAGGGGACATCTATCTATCAAAATCTCCAATTCTTACCAAGGAAGACATATATTAAGAACATGATAGTGATGATAGATTTATTCCCTCAATGAATATTTGTTCAGTACCAACTGAAGATAAAACAGAGAACAAATCAGACAAAAATCCTTAAACAAATCATACTTAAATACATCCAATAAATGGAGTAAGACCAAAATAAGACAATTCATTTTCTCATGAATACAGACAGATATAAAAAAATTATGGGTAAGAACTGGTGGGGGGAGTGGAGGGAGGAGGGAAGAGCACAACAGACTATGGTGGAGGACTATGGGTATTTTGGTGGTAGGAGAGCTATGGTGACCATACCTGAGGGTAGAAATCCTATACTGTCAAAATATTAATAAGGATATAAAACAACAGTACTTCATAATTAATTAATTTAATGGGAAGATATGCATGTGCCTTCTTTATCATATGATTAGTAAACTCTATAACCCCTGATGAAAATCTAGTTTTGTGAATGCTAATGATTATAAATCAAGGTGAGGTGACAGTCATTTTACTCATCCTAAATTCTACTGGCAATAATGAAAACAGCAGCTAACACTTTTGAGCACTTAGTTAATTGAGGTAGGACTTGCCAAGCTGAGAAGTCCCTTCAATCCTTACAATGACCCTAAGAAATTGACAAAAATGAGGTGTCTAACTTGTTCCCTGTTAAAGGCAGTAAGTGGAGAAACAAGTGTTTGAATGATCTTAAGATCATTAGCACCTAGCGTCTCCTCCAGTCTCCTGGCAGCACCCTATATACTAGCTCATGTGAGCCTGCCTCTCTGAAGATGCCTTTGCCAGTCAACCGCTACAGCTGGCTCTTAAGAGTCCTTCATCTGCACTATCATCTCACCTCCAGTTACCTGCACACACCCACCACACTGAACAAGACTTCGTGATCTGAGTCTCTTGACAGGATCAACTAGAACAGCCACACTGTGGAGATGGGGTGGTCCCAGGCATCTGAGCAAGAATCAGGGAGATGCTTCTTACCTGTAGAGTTGGCCGGGCTCCCTGCCGGGGTTCTGCTGCACCTCCTCCTCCTCATCTGTACTATAAGATTTAGGCCGTGATTTTGCGGTTTTCTGCAAGAAAAAATCCCAGTAAATGAAACAGGGTCACTGCATCAAGTACATCTACAACATTCAAACAACAGACTGGACTTTAAACACAAACACACACACACACACACACACACACACACACACACACACACGGAGGGGGAACGTTAATCAAATATTGTAGCTTAACCTCTCCAAGGATAACAAGTATATCTCTAGCCATAATTATATTAAAATATAAAAAAGTTAAGTTTCATGCTCTAAAACTGATCTCAGCCATTAAATGAAGAAAGGCTTCATTGGTGATCATTTAAGGTTTCTATGAAGGTTTAGTCAAAATTGTGATTATCTATTTAAATGATTATAAGGGATAAAATGTCCTCGTATTGGAAGCTCACTATTCCTATTGACTTATAAAAGGTAGATTTAATTTAAAAAGTAGCAATTTTTAAATGAATCTCTACCAGCCCTGCTTTTGATCAGTATGCTCTCAAATGACTATCTAATTTAATGTGTTATTTTGAGACTTTGACCTATGTTACTTTCTAGCAGCAGAATAAAAGTTGTTTCCCATACGATCAAGCTGAAAGGCTACCTGACAAATCTGTTATCTTCTGGAGGGATTAGCTGTTAGACATAAAACCGTCCGGAATGATGTGGTTTCATCCCCTCTATACTGGATATAATCCCATTATTTGGCAACTACATACTAACAGAAAACCTTACTATCAAAAATAAAACTTCTACAAACAAAAGTAAGATGTTTAAATAGAGGGCCCTGGACATTTGGGGAATGCAGGTTAGAAAGGGAAGGAAATCCATCCCCATATTACCACGGGGTCAGGTCACTCTCCAGAAGTTCTCACAGTTAAAAAGAAAAAAGAAGTTACACTTTAGCATAAACATATGAACACTATTGCACTGCCACTGTGGCACAAATTTTATCTGGATCCTTCTCTGGTGTTATTTATGCCTCAAGCACCTCAGTGTACATGAAGTGGGAACCCTGCCATAGCCTCTCTAGCTCCCGATTCTGTTTTTTAAAAGGGCAGGATAACAAAATCTATTTTAGAGAATTATTAGTTTTGATAATTATTTCATGATAACATGAAAAGCATTCTGTAAACTATATAACCTTCAACTTAAAGTACTATTAATATTTTTAAAAAATAATCTGTAAACAGTGGACATTCATCCTCATGACCTAAGGCAGGGTAGTTAAAGCCCTCCCTTAAAGATTTACTTTGGAAAATAATTCAAATGAGTAATTGTAATCAAGAAAGAAAGAAAGAATATTTTCACATATGGTTAGTAATTTGAGGTATCACAATAATCTGCATTTCTAAAGTTTATTTCTTAATATTAAATGTAAAAAGTAGAAGTAAGAAATGTATCACCAATGACAGATATTTGGAGAACTGATATATTTTTATCATATAACGTTTGACAACCTACTCATAAAGTATCATATAATCCATTTTTCATCTTACTTGATGTTTTGCATATTCAGTGCTTCAGTGTGATCATCTTTTAGAGACTGCATAGCTGTCCATTATGAGGATAAATTGCGGTTTACGTAAGCAGTTTTTATGGATGAACATTGGGGTTGTTTTCAGTTTTTTATTATAATGGCTATTTTTCCCAATATTCTAATAAATTATCCTCTTGCTGGGAAAGGAAATTCCAGCTACAATACTCCCTAAAGTACAAAACTCTTGTGCAGAGTTAACCATCTATTGAATTCTCACAGATCACATTTTACCTTTACATTGATATAACACACATCTGGAAAAGTATAGCAATCTTTTCTTCCACAAAGTGAAACCACCCAACTAAGGAAATGGAGAGTACTGATCTGCTCACAAAGCCTCTACACTACATACTCTCTTGAGACCTATTATTCCAGAGCTGTGAAGTTATAATTTTGTCATTCTCAATGCTGATAAATATTCCCTTATGTGATGGTACCACAATCCCTATCCATTCTAATATTGATGGACATTGAACTGTTTCCTGTTTGCATGATTACATACAGTGCCACTTTAAATGTTGTTTCTCCTCATGACATTGTTAGGCATAACAACAGAACTAAGTCATAGCCCAGAGTACAGCTTAGTGGATGATGCGAAACAGTGTGCCAGAGAAGCCCTGCAAATGCACATTCCTCTTAGCAGTATCTAGAGGTTCAAGTTGCTCAACATCCTCAGTAATACTGTAGTGCTATCAGTCTTTTTGTGTTTGCTCTTGTGGTTGCTACATATGAAAGTTCATCCTCACTTTACTTTTCCCAGGGAACTGTTCCATATTAGCCATTTGGATATCTTCTTTGGTAAAATGCCATTTAAGTCTTTTGTCCACTTTTTCTTAAATTTAGACAGTATTTTTCATTGATTTGTAGAAATTTTTATATATTTAGGATATGTCTTTTGTTGTGTATGTGTATTAAAAATACCTTACCTCCAACAAGGAACCAAATTACACTGTTGGTGGGAATGGAAGCTGCTGCAACCATTATGGAAAGCAATATGACTTATCTTAAACAAGCGAAATGGAAATACTAGAAATCCCACCTTTGGTCATATATCTAAAAAATACAAAACCATCAACACAAAAGCCCATGTTTTCCACAAGGTTCACAGAAGCATTGTTTACAATAGGTGGGAAATGGAAGCAGCCTTAATGTCCATCGGCAGACGACTGGCTCAAGATGTGATATATCTATACCACGGAGTTTTACACAGCCATAAGAAAGGATGAAGTGTAGCTATTTCCAACAAAATGGGGGAAATCTGAGAGAACTATGTACAGCAAAGTAAGTCCAAAAGATAAAAACGAATACTGGACATTTACATCGCAGACAATTTGATAACGTCAAACACTTTCAAAAATTGGTGGACATCATTAGGCATCTTGAGGGCTTTGACGTTAGGAGGGATGGGAGAAGGAAAGACTAAGGGGATTTACGAGATGATGAAAAATACAGCAAATTATTACGTGTCACTAAATTCAATGGACACTCTTCCCTAGTCTCATTTTCTGGATCTCTCATGACATTTTATTCATTTATTTTATTGACCATCTTTATTTGTTAGGCAATGTAGTTGATTACTAGCATGTGATGGCTACTAAAATCATCTGTAATTTTATCCTAATTAAACTCACAGCTTAGAAATAAGGAAATACATCAATTAAATGATCACAATGGTTAAATTCACCACAGGAAAGTTACAGAGTACATTAAGAGTATTAAATAAGGTTACATAAAAGTCTAAGAGCTGATATCTTAAAGAGAATTAGGATCACAAGCATTCTACTACAATGGCCAGGATGTTAGGAAAAAATAAAAACAAAAAAGTAATTCAAGAACTGCCATTGAGCAATGATTCAATTCAAAGATGTATCTAATAGTTGTCACTTACCATTGAAAAGCAATTAGCACATTAAACAAGAAAAACTTCCACCTAGATTGACGCAACACAATTACTAACAATAAAGCCTTTCTAAAGGCAAAAGAAAAAAAATTCACAATATGCTATTTGTTTTCTGATACTTTTGATGAACAGAAGTTCTTAAATTTTAAAATAATATAATTATCAACTATTTCCTTTCCTGGGTCCTATTAAAGCTATTGTTAATTATTCTAAGATCATGATGATATATTCTTTTGTTTCCTTCCAGAATCATTCCTTCATTGAATTATGCACATTTATCATACTTAATTCATACCTTATGTTTTCCAAAGTTGGTCCTGAGGGATCGTCCATGTGATTTCTTTACACTTTCCTTCACATCTGGATGCTGAGGAAATAAAGAATAATTATTCTTCTTTCAGGTTTTCCTTAGTTCTGGAGGAACAGCAGGGGGACACCGTCTCCACCTGCTGCTAGGTGGAAACTAAGATGGTCCCACTCATTTCCTCCTATTCCACCCCACCATTGCCCCAAAGGTGGCTGAGACTACCTCCAGAGATGGTGGGGGAAACTGGCACAGAGAAACCTGGGTACCCACAAGGAGATATTGCTGCCATCAGCTCCCCAAAGCTGGGGTCAGGCACCCCTCAGGAAAGCCTGGCTGGGGAGGGGCCTCTGCGCCTGGTCCCAGGCTGACCACGGTGCAGGCTGTGCTCACTCAGAACCTCTGAGTAGGGAGAGGCCGTTTTCAGTGATGAGCAGATTTAATTTAAAAGTGGAAGGAATGTTGCAGGCAGAAGAAACAGAATGAGAGGAAGAGCAAGGTGTGCAGACAGTTGAGGCTTCTGTGATAACCATGAGAGTCAGTGTGTCAGGGGAAATGGGGGGATTTGAGGAGAGAGATGCAGTGAGAATGCAATGAATGACTCAGGTCCCTGAAAGTGTGGTAAAGGAGTGTAATCTATCCCAAGCGTAATGGGAAGAGTTTTCCCAATAGAGGAGTGAAGTGGTCTGCTTTGCACTTTTAAAGCATCATGCTGACTTCAGAGTGGAGATTAGACTGAAGGAGGGCAGGAGTCAAGGTAAGAATGGGCACTGGCCTGGATTAGGGCACAGCAGTGGAGGGGGAAAGTGGACACATAGGGGTCATACGTAGGAAGTGCGGTCACCTCACAAGGAGGCTGACTGAATGTTGGGGGAGGGGGTTCATGGGGGTTTCCCCTTTACCTGAGCTCACATCAGGAAGACAGGTGGGTCCTGTCTGCATTTTGTCCTAGAGGTCCCAGTGAAACAGTATTTAAGTCATTTCCATCCCTGGCCAGCCACCCACTTTTAACTATTTCTCACATCATTTTGCTACAGATTTTTCTTTCTCAATCAAAATGAGAATAGAAATGGAAGAAATTTGGAAAAGCATATCACAGTGGAAAAATGATCTGAAAAAGTATTATTTCCTACCAAAGGACAAGTACAAGAGGCAGTTGTATACCTGTTTCAGGTGTGCATTTAAGCCCTCATGTGTGGCCTTTAAGAGCGCCCTCACTGTGAAACTATCAGGATCTTCTTTGTCTCGAATCTGCGATTCTTTTAACAGTGACTCCAATTTTTTCCTTATGAAAGACTCCACCTGATGCTCAGTGGTCCCATTATTCTGCAAGGAATTAAGCAATGAAAATTATTTCCCTGGAGAAACACAGAATCACTAGAACACATCATTTCTTGAAGCCAACATTGCCTCTATAATTCGATAACCTCTCAGTTACTTGTAAGAAGTGTTCCATTTTGCATCCCCAAGCACACACCACAAACCCATAATGATGATAACCGTCACTCGACTGAGTTCAACCTTCAAGAATCTTGTAAAGTCTACATTATTTCTGCTTCAGAGATGCAGAATCTGAAGCTACAAAAATTAAGTTGCTTAAGGTTAAAAAAAGGCCAACAGGGGCCTCCCTGGTGGCGCAGCGGTTAAGCACTGCGCTGTCGAGCTGTCGGCAGCAGTGACGTGAGTTTGACGCCTGGCTGGGGAGATTCCCACATGGTGTGGCCGACCTCTCCTGCCTCTTCCACTGCTCCCCTCAGCAGTGTATTTCCATCCGTCCTCCTGTTCTGCTCCCCACTCTGTCTCTGGTGAACCCTCTCACTGCCCGAACCCTCTGGCCTGTATCCCAGCTTGTAGGCATAAATTAAAAAAATATTAAAAAAAAAAAAAGCCAACAAATAAGTAACTGAAACAAGATTCAAACATCCTGCCCGCTGTGTCATTTCCATTCTCAATAGCAGGAAGGTCAGAGAAAGACTTTGGAGACTAAGTTTTCTAGAACTACAAAGGTAAATCTGGGCCAAAAAAAAAATAAGCTCTTTTATAAAAATCACTTCCTTCACTAAGGGGAAAAGCTGTGGGGAAAAGAAAGCTGTGGGAATCTCTCTCTGGGCCAAGCTCCTTCTGAGATAAAATCTGTTTCTTGTCTCCAACCCCATAGTGTAATTAGAGGGCACTCACTCCAGACCTGTGCGATGCACTACCATTATAATTACTTTAAGATCACAACTCATTTCAAATGTTTGGGGTAACAAAGCTAAGCCCTGATGAGATGATGACTTATGCAATTTTTAGGTGATGAAGGGAGACCAATTTCGTTGCATTCCAGCTTAGCACAGCTTTTTGGTCTCCTTGTTCTGCCTGAAACCAAGAGGCCAATCTCTGTATGGCCTCTCAGTGCCATGACTTCATTTGCATCTCCCTGGGTCCACTTGCCACAGCCCCTCCCCACCCCACCCCCCACTCACAGGTAGGGAGGAGGGGATCCTCCACAACAACAGTTTCCACACACCTCATCAAAGTCTAAGGCCCATTTTCCACCTGCAAATTTGTTGCTGAGAGTTCTTTACACTTAAACCCTATAGAACAGGCAGTTTCTCGATAATGCATTCATTTTCACCCTATTTTGTAAGAGCACAGCAGTATAAATGCCCTGAGGGAAATTGAAGGGGGGAAAAAGAGGCTACCACAAGCTAAGCTGTTGAATTTCCCTGTGTTAACAACCTGTACTCAACTATCCTATGGCTCAGGAACTCACTCCACCAGCGCCCTCAGTCCTGGAGGAGACACAAAGGTAGAAAAGGCCCAGTGCATGACAGCAGGAGCAAATGCCCCACTATGCTAACAAAGTTGTGCCTACACAGATGCCCACTGACCACGGATGGCCAGTGCCAGAGGGCTGTATGGAGGAATGTAGCCTTCCTGCCTGAGTGATGAGGAAAATGACAAGGTCTGCATGGGAAATTAAGGTTTAAACAGAGATGAGAAGGGCTTTCCTGTCACCACAACCCGGCATAGTTTTCATATGAGTAAAGCATCTCTGCAAACAGCCACGGAGTAACTTTCCTAGAGTGGAAGCCCATGGAGGAGGGGGGTGGCAATAAAGCTGGAAATACACTTGGTCACCTGGGCTGGAAAGGGACTAGAGAAAGATACTTCCTTGCTTCTTCCAATTTATGGTGGCTGGGAGTAGAATTCCAGCCCTGTCTCTTCTTCACATAATCACTGACCATCTCCTGTGTGTTTCTTCTTCTGCCTGCATCTTTGCCTCTTCTAATGGGACACTTGTTATTGGATCTGTATGGGCCACTTGGCTAACCTGTTCCAGGCTCGGAGACAGTGAGAAGATAAGCTGTGGCCGTTTAACCCAGACACTTCCCTGTCAGCAAAGCTGGGCTGAAAGTACCAGCCCAGGGTCAACTAGTGCTGCTGCGAGAATGAGTGCTTAATACCAAACTCGAATCATTGACTTCACACCCTCTACACTTGGGGTTGTGGAAGGAATGGTCTTTCTGCAGGTTGATCTTTTCTTCTCTGTGATTTACAGCACAAGAAAATTAGCTGCTGTGGAGAACAAATAAATGGAGGTTGAGGTTACATTATATATTATCTTTCAGTCCTGGAACCCAATAGCACGATGAAAGAAAGGCGAGACAGACACTTGACCTCTCGACCTGCCAGCACTGAGCAGCTGCGCAGAGGACCACAGCTGAAGGCCATCTGCACGGCATTCTTTTGTTCCCTGAGCCAGTGGGAGAAGATGCTACTGTGGGTGGTGGAAGGGAGTGCAGCCTCTCAGGAAGTTCCCGCTACAGAATAATGAGGGTTCCCAATTCTTTTTCTGAGAGGAAATATGATCTAGGAACAATTGTGGCACAGAAAAATAAATGAACACGCAAGCACGTTCTTCATTTGTCTCCGCGTGCAGTGAAGGCTGGCTGCAAAGCCGGCTGCCCAGAACAGAAGGGGCACCGCCTCTGGGTAGGAAGGAGAGGAGAGGGGAGGACCTGGCTAGAGGGGTTGCCCCTTAAAATGGGAGCCTCTCAGACAGCAGAGCTATGTTTGAGGGCCTCCCTGCCATTCCAATGCAGAGGGAAAGCTGAAGACCTTAGCTTTAAAAAAATAAACCTGGAGAATCTCACCACCTCAAAGTGTCTCTTTTTCCCTCAGGGCTACAGTCTGGAGACAGGAAGGATAAGGTATAAGTTGCCCTTGGTGAGTGGCGTAGAGCTTTCCACACTTATTACCTGAAGGTTTTGGCTGACGAGCAGCTGCTTCTTAGTCTTCAAGTCCCTGCTTTATCACTGTCTTCTTCTGTTTCCTGCCTGCTCCCCTAACTCCCCTAATATACCTTTCAGTGGAGGACTTAGATTTGTGATAGTCGTGTGGCTATTGGGGTGCTTCCATGGGTCTTCAGTCACTTTCCACTCTCCGCGCCCTGTTGCCAGGA
The DNA here is from genome assembly GCA_004024925.1 of Scalopus aquaticus. Lineage (NCBI taxonomy): Eukaryota > Metazoa > Chordata > Mammalia > Eulipotyphla > Talpidae > Scalopus > Scalopus aquaticus. The sequence continues at coordinate 17,364 of PVIJ01017585.1, read as the reverse complement.
GACCACAGCACAACTAGCTTGTGAGCTTATTGTCTGAGTGATCACTCAGTAGTAAGACTTCACATCTGATCAGGTGAGTCAACCCTTCTGATTGCTGACAAGTTTTCAACCAACAAGATTCATAATCCTTCTTGAAATGATTCATATCATAAAGTGAGTGACTTAGGGGGGAAATGATGAATCTATAGTAAAGGTAGTTGGAAGGGAAGAAAATGATTAAAATGTTTAGTGTGAGACACACAGATTGAATGACAGTCTTAGGGAATCAGTATAACAAAGCCATTGCATTCTATTCTACTAGGACTCATTAAAACTTGTTGGAAGCCTTGGTGTTTATGGAATGAACTTTGTGTAAGAGATAAAGAGCTGATATTTGTGCATAAGATGTTGGTTAAACACAGGTTCAGAGCGCATTGAAAAAAGATAGTGACTAACTGAACAGAACTGGGAAAAAAATCAGTGAAGTTGAAAATGGGGGTGGAAAGTATTTAAGACCCACAGACATTAGAGGGTCCCATAAAGATGAATAATGGTGAGTTGACCTTCCTGAATCAAATCTGTTAGACTATGCTACTGTGACTGAAAGGAAATTGTCTCATGTCTTTGAACTATATGACTCTTGGTTAACTGAACACACCAGTTTTACCTTCTGCTCTATCCATCGTGAGTCAGATTTTCTCTATGACCAAAGTCATAAAACAATATGAGGCAGAAGTTAAAAGGATTTAATTAATTCAATAAAAGCAAGCACTTATTACATGAGAAAAAAATATTCAGTATAATTAGAATCCCTTAGAAGTACCAGCAGACTACTAGCAGTAAAGGGGCCTGGTGAGAACCAAGCCCCTATTCCGCTTTAACACCAGGGCACTGGGGGGAGAGGGTGAGCCACAAGCCCCCTCTGGCCTTAGAGTTTGCTCTTCCCTCTGCCTGAAACATCCTTCCCTAGAAATCAGCATGGCTAACACCTCGTTCATTTCAGGTCTTTACTCAGATATTACCTTCTCTGTGAGATCTTTCCTGGCCATCCCATCTACGAGTTCAATAGGCCCTTCACACACATGTGGCCTTTGTACAGGGACATGCACACACTCACTCACAAACGTGTGTACATACACACACACCCTGCATCTCTTACCACCCTTTTCTTTTAACACTACCACTAGCACTCTATATATGCTGCTTACTTGCTTTGTTCCCCATCTATCCTCCCCTCCTGTGACTGTATAAACCCTATGAAGGCAAAGATCTTTGCTGTTTTGACTACTGACAGAGGCCCAATGCCTATGGGACGGTGCTCACATCCCAACAGAAGATGCTCAATAATAGTTTGCTGAATGCACAAATCATCTTCTGTAAGCTTCATGAGAGTTACTGTTCCTGTTCTCATGAATGTGAAACAAAAACTTTACTTATTGCAATAAACTTGCAAATCTAAACCCATTTTGTGAACTTAAAACTTAAGATTAAGAATGTCCTCCAAGGTAATTATTAGGTTCACGTAAACTATGCACTTTTGCAGAACTAGGTATTCAGTTGAGACCAGACAATTTACCTTCAACATTGAGATAAGGCATTTGAGCCCTCTGCTGACAATTATATTATAAATTGACCGATCACAGGGTAACACATTGGCTTCCTAAATACAGTATTGTCTTTTCTCTAAAGAACTAAAAAGTATAGAAAAAAGGCTTGAGAAAGTGGAATAAAACTTTTACATATTTCCATTAGAGTTTTGGTTCCTTTTTATACCTTCTTTCCTATGCCCAACAAAGAGAGCACTGTACAACTTTACAATTAAAGTGCACTCTACTTTACTTAGGCCAGAATCCAAGAATGCAAGTGAAAGATCATTTCGATCTTCATGGAATCATGTTCTGACTATCTGCCTGGATGAGTTCCTATTAATCGACTCCAATACTTTGAAGGTGAGAGGATCTCAGTCAAATTCTTTCACAGGAAAAGTGGCTGTGAAACTGTACCTAATAATCCTTTTAATCACAGATATTTCACTGTGGAAGTTAGAAGGCTCACTGACATTTGAGGAAAAATTATGTAAGTGAATAGATTTAGAAAACTGGGTTTTTCTCAGAACAATAAATGAATCCATTCTGATAGTTAAATTTCTACCACTGCTTTTCACTAAAATCAGTCCCTAAACATGCAACTTAATCAAATCTCTCTTTATCTGCTTTCAAATTATAGACTACTCTGAGACTGACAACCAAAAAATTTGGAAAGCAAGATGCAAAGAAAATAAAAACCAGAGATAAAAATCTGGTTTATAAAATACAGAGCTAAATTATCTATAATATCACGTAATTATAAAAATACCAAGTATTTGGAAAAGCAAAAAGGAAACTACTTAAAATATTAAGTTTTAACTTATAGGAATCTAACGAGATTAATTTCCTGTAAACCTTATTTGTTAGTGGTATTTAATTGAGTTCCTATAAACTATGAAAAGGCAAAAGATTAATGTAGAATTAATTCACTTCAAGCTGATCTTATCCACGTCATTCTTTTTCAGTGTACTGAAGCCAAGGTAGTAGTGTCTGCCAAATGTCAGTTGTCGTTAAGTTCTTAGCCCTTTGAAAATAATGTTCTTGCCCCTTTGCTTCTATGAAAATAATGCTGGCTCCCTCTGGTATCTACAGGAGCCATTACTTAGCTGTATCAAGAAGAAAGGGGACTGTTTTTAACAATGTGATGATGAAATTCAAGTCAATGACATAAATTAGAAGATTTTATACAAAATGTTTTTTAGGGCACAGTAATGCCTAGTCCTAAAGCCTAGAGGAATACCATTTTACTGTAGAAATGAAATTGTAAACCCTAAAACAAACTGCATGAAAAGTACCACTCTGGGGTTGTGAGGTACTTCTTGCAATCATGTGAGTTGTAGTAGAGAGGTTGTGCAAAAAATCCTAGGCCCTCACTCCCAAAAAGGAAGGTGTCTCTTTAACTATAATTCCCTGGGGTAACCTGGCTAAACCATGCTTTTCTAAAAGCTCCTTGATTTGCGACAGGGGTTGAAGCATCAAGCAGGTAAGCTAGTCTATATCATTTTATTTAAGGTATGACAAATTAATGATTTAACCACGAGTCCCACTTCTGGAAGAGCCTGGAAATGCTCTGGTCCAGGTGCACTTCATTAGGGCAGGGCTGGGCATCCGAGAGAAGCAGCCCGGGCAGGCAGCAGTGTCGGGGGGCTGCTAACACAGGCAAGGGAGACAATGCTAATGCCAGTTTATCTCATCAAAGACTGTGACATTTCCAGCTACATTTTGAGTCTTGACCAAGCAATATTAGAAAGGACTTTAGGGCCTCCCTGGTGGCACAGCAGTTAAGTGCTGCGCTGTGGAGCTGTCAGCAGCAGCGACGCGAATTCGACACCCGGCCGGGGAGATTCCCACATGGCGCAGCAGACCTCTCCTGCCTCGCCCGCTGCTCCCCTCAGCAGTGTACTTCGGTCTATCTGCCTGTTCTGCTCCCCGCTCTGTCTCTGGTGAACCTTCTCGCCGCTCCACGCCTCTGACCTGTACCCCAGCTTGTATGCATAAATAAATAAATCTTAAAAAAAAAAAAATAAAGGACTTTATCCCTGAAAGGGAGTCAGATGGGTTTATCACTAACATTCCTTCCAATCCTAAGACACAAGAATCCTTGACCCATTCTTTCCACAAATAATCACATGCCTGAGTGCCAGCAAATAGGTAATTTTTAATAGATATCAGTTTTTACCTATTGTCACTATAGTCATAAAAATTCCAACACAGCAGCAATTTATATTGCAGTACATTGACGATAAAACTCATGCTCTGTAACTCACATAATGGAGTTTGAACTTGCACTCATCTTCAATTTCATCTGCACTGTCTTCATCAGAAACTTCTCCTTCCTCTGCATCATCTCCAAGGTGATAAGGCAACTTCTTGCCCTGAAGTGGAACAAAACACCTGATTTTAAAATGAATATATATTCACAACAAGAGGAGGAGGCAAACCAGAGTATACTGACAGATTAACAAAATGTGGTCCATGTGTACAACGGAGTACTACACAGCCTTAAAAGGGAAGGGCATTCCAACACATGCTATATAACATGGATGAAACTTGAGGACATTAGGGTAAGTGAAGAAAAAATACTACGCAATTCCAATAATATGAGGTACCCCGGAGTCAAATGCATATAGACAGAATGTAGAATGGTAGTTACCAGGGTCCAGGCAGCAAGGACTATGGAGAGTGATTTAATGAGTAGAGTTTCAGTTTCACAACATGCAAAGAGTTCTGGAGGTAGGTTATATGCATTGTCAATGTACTTACCACCTCTGAAACGTAAAGTGAGTAAGATTGTAGGCAAATTTTATCTTATGTGTATTTTACCACAAATAACAACAGTGGAAACTGAAAATAAAATGTGATATCCATTGGCAAATCATGACCTCAAACTAACTAGAAGGCATATAATTTGGATTGGGGCAAAACCAGGGAGAAGAGACTGTCTAAGACAGCTTTATTACTTTCAATTGAATATAATGAATGAGGGACAACATATTTACAAACAATCAGATTAGGCTTCTTTTCAAGGCTAAATGACTCATCACAACAAGCATGGCCTACCCCTGTTCTCCAAGAAGGGCGGCCGTGCCCTTTCCTGCACTCCCTCTGCACTGACAGGTCTCTCTTTCAGAGAAAAGGCCAAGAGACCCCTGCCCAGATGGAATGTGCCCTCACCACGACATAACAACACATTTTAGGAATCAAGAGTTTTATTACATCAGGAAACACAGTAAAATATAATTAGGAACTCAAGCTATATAATTACATACACCAAATGACCCCAATGATGTGTAAAAATGCAGGCACCAAATACGGCAGTGACTTAGAGTATCTCTTGGTAAACATCACTGTGACTGGTAGTTATTTTCTGCTTTTCCCAATTTATATTCAGGAAAAGTAAAAGTAAATAAAAAGCAGCCGCAGAGGGCGAGTCCAGGGCCTGATAAGGGTTCGCAGGGCAGCTAACCATCTGTGTCAGTACAGCTTCTTATTTGCAAGCAGAAATATTAATAGGAAATTGAATTGCTCTCAGAATCTTCTAAAGAAAGTAAGGGAAGGTAGAAGCCTCCAAAATAGCCCTAGCAGGGCCTCCCCGGTGGCGTAGTGGTTAGGTGCTGAGATGTGGAGCTGTCAGCAGCGGTGACACGAGTTCAATGCCTGGCTTGGGAGATTCCCACATGGCGCAGCAGACCTCTCCTGCCTCACCCGCTGCTCCCCTCAGCAGTGTGTTTCCATTGATCTGCCTGTTCTGCTCCCCACTCTGTCTCTGGTGAGCCCTCTAGCCGCCTCACACCTCTGGTCTGTACCCCAGCTTGTACGCATAAATAAATAAATCTTTAAAAAAAGAAAGAAAGAAAGAAAAATAAAATAGCCCTAGCGGTTCCAGCCTCTGGGTGTTCATGGCCTTCTGTAATCCCTCCCCTTGAGTGTGGACTGGGCCCAGGGACCCAGTTGCACACGTGGAATACAGCAGATGTGATGGATGTGACTTCTGAATTGGATCACAGAAGACCATCTGGCTGGCCTGCCTTCACCCCTCTCCTCTCTAGAACACCTTGATTGCAGCATCCTGAGACCTTGACAGAAGAGAGGGCCTGCTAGGCCAAAGAAACTAGAATAATGTGTGTTGTCTTAAGATGCTAAGTTTGGGGATAAGCTGACATGAAGCTACAACTAACATGACCACCAACCAAAGTCATGGGGCAGAACTAATCTTCAGAAAACACCATGCCCAACACAAACAAGCACAGAACTCGCTGCTTTTGACTCTATTACCCACACAATGGACACCAAGAGCTACCACCAGAAATGCTGTCCTTGGGCCCTAAATGCAGCTGCCACTGCCTCCGCCACCCCTCACCAGGATGGAGTTGGCTTGGGCTCATCTCCCCTACTTCTACTTTGATGTCTGAGTCAGAGTCACCCAAAATGGTGGCATCTGGACCATGTGCCCACACCCTGGCTCTAAGAGAGGCAAGAGTCTGGCATTTTTAGCTCCTATGAGGGAATTCAATAAAACACAGGGAAGGCGAAGCATTCCTTCAATATAAAAGGACACTCATATGCCTGACAACCAAAAATAGAGGTACATTTCTAAATATCCCAAATTGTTATGCAGACCAATTTTCTCTCAAGTTGAGCTCCTGTGTCATCCAATACTCCTACTCGCCACGCTATTACTGGCCCTTCTTCGGCATTCTGCATCTTCCCCTCAACTCACTTCCTCCCTCCACAGAACTACAGAATAGGAAATATTTTTTGAAAAATCCCTCTCCCAGTGTTCCTGTACCTTCCTAATACAAAAAGCTCTTGACCTTGGGTCCTTAGCACAGGGATGGTGTCAAGGCTGATTAAATCATGAATGTGATGAAAATAAAATCAACATTAAGAATATAAACTCTTGGGGTTTGGATGCTTAAGCATTGTTTTAAGCTTACAATGGGCTGTTTATAGAATTAAAAAGGTGGGAATTAATTTGCATTTGTACTAGTATTGTATTTATTCCTCATAGGTATCTGCTATTTGCAAAGTGACAACTATACTCTTCCTTTTCAGGACGTTCCTCTTCTGATATATATTTTAAACGTATATCTTTTAAACGGCCAGCAGAACAAAGCTAACAAACATGAGAAAAAGCATCACCAAGTAAGGAATTACAAACCTGGGGCGACAGCAATAGACCTGATATGCATGACCAGCGGTGGGGGGTGGGGGGGTGGCTGTACTAAGTGCCAGTTCAACTCTGAGTGTGCCAGGCAGCAGTGAGGGGAGGGAGAAAAGGCTGCAGCTCAGGGCGTCTAATTAAAAGACATGAGGGACATATTTTCTGCAGGTATTTTCTACGTTCCTCGTTCTCAAAAGAGATTCTATTCAGGTAAATATTAATAGTAAAAGAAGCAATGAAACAGAACATTGCTTCATAACCCCTTTCCTAAGGAAAACCATCGCTTGAGGGAGAATATAATGTGACTTAACAGAACTTAGCTGGGGTCCAGTGTAGATGAAAATGAAGATACACCCAGGGAAATTCTAGGGTTCCCTTTCTGATCTACAGACTATTTTAGATAAGCATTACACTCTAAAATTAGATTAACTCGCTTGTGGGGTACGGAAATATTGCTAGAGACTGGGACCAACACTACCCACAGTGCCGCCTGCACAGTCTGTGATGCACAACTAGAAACACAGGAGAGTGGTCCACGTGGCTCTTTCAGCAGGAAGAGTCTATGAAAAGTGTCTAAGTTATTAGTTTTGTTCAAAAGCAATTTTTTGCTTCCTTTCCTAGACACACATACATGCACCACAGTTGGAAAGTGTGTAGGATGTAGCTATAATAATAAACACCTCAGCAATCGCCAGAAAGGTAAGTAGCCATTGAAATGCTGCCCCTGGGCAGAAATTGCTGTGATGCTAAGGAAAATTAGTTCCCTTGTTTTTGCCTCAAATGGGAATGCACTGGTGATAAATCCAAGAAATTTCCTTGAAGTCCGAAGAATGTTACCACTTGTAAGTGGACCTCAGACGCCTTGGCTGCTCACCTCCCCCACACCCCACCACCCCCACTGCCTGTTTCTGGATGGTGACTAATGCCTTCTGGCTATGATTTATCCATGCACACCCATGAGCCCTGGGGCATTTTGCACAATGACCTGAAGTCCAGATATGCAGAAGGGACTCAGTTCATGGCAAAACATGCACCTTAAGTTCTACTGTCCAAAAGGGAAGATTTTCGATCAAAGGCACTTATTCTGTATTTAACCTCCTAACTGCTGGCTACAGGCCATTTAAGAAACAAGAAAATATTTACACAGTTATCACCGTGACATTTAACTTTCTAACCCATAATCTGTTTTCACAAGAGTTTGCTTTAGCAAAACTTAAAATTCACCTCTTGCATTATTTGAAGATTTTATTTGAAATGCTTTCACACATACAAACCTCTGCCAACACCTCTTTGATGGATTTAGTCTACAATTCTCATCTGAGAGAAAAACAGGTTGAGACTGATTCCAAAGATGAATGTTTTACACCTGTCCCACTTGTTGCCCTCCCTCATGCCCCTACTAAAGTCTTGCTATGCAAGACTGCTTCACTGACATTCTTATGTCTCCCATGTGATAACTGAGTTTTTGTACACACCCCTTTTAAGATAAAATAGAATCCAGCTTGAATATTAATACCCTACTGCTCTTCCTAGGGTTTCTTTTATCAAAACGATTCAAGTATCTAAGCAGGTTTTAGTCCAAATGCATAAAATTAACTGGAATTAACTAAAATCACAAAGTCAATGGCCAGAAATCTGAGGGAACTATCTTTCTGGCTAGTCCTTGAGTTAATAGTATTCACAGCAGGTAGTAAGTTTCCTCCCCCCTTCTTCTCAGGCACACAAGTCCTGTGGGGCGTTATGTCTGAGCCTCTGTTCCTCTTTGAAGCCAGCTCGTCTCACTTACATACCAGAGCTGATCAACCGTGAAGATTTTTTTTTTTTTTTGACAGACAGACAATTATTGGAGCTTGAAATGGGAGAGAAGAATCTGAAAGAACCGCTTTCAAATATGGGCAACAGGAATCTTCTCCTTTTGTACCCTAGGCTCCAATACACACATTTCTCCCCACTGGGAACTATGAGAGACTAAAACATTAAACATTTGGCTTACTGCACCCCATAACATCAAGCCCCAGAATACATGCTCAATCAAAACTAAGCTTTCTCTGAAGGTGACTATAAATAAACAGGAAGAAGGAGCATACCTGAATCTAGATAACCCGTGGGCACTGACAAATAATTCTCCTAATTCTTGTAAGAGGGAGGGCTCAGAAGGTCATTAATGCCTTTTATTGTGTTCTTTCAGGTAATTACCTTCACTAGGATTTTGCCTTTCAAGCTCTGTGGGCTTGGGAGCTGCTTGGTCTCTCCTGTGTCTACAGCTGACAGGTCCAGCTTGTCTTGGAATATTCCTTTCAGGTACTGTGCAATCTTCCTCTGCTGCTGGACACTGCAGTGATTCTCGATGGACAGGATAACCGGAAACCTGGGAGAACAGAAACACAGTCTGAAGGTGTCAAGCACAGTCAACTCACACAGGTTTTTAAGAATCATTCTCTTCCATATTCATGATGTTCTCACAAACCTAGTGACAGAGGTATGGCAATTAAAATGCTTCTAACGTGAGACAGAGGAGAGATGCACTTTTGAAAAATTCCTCTGACCAAGAATAGCACTTTGTCAGGTGCTATGATTGAACAAAATACCAATCCATTTGGTATGCCTTGTATAAAATTTCACATCACACACACACACACACACACACACACACACACACACACAGAGTACATAGGTTATGTCTCTCTTATTTTTAAGGGCAATTTTAAGAGCAGTAAAATACTTAAAGAAAACTCATATATAACCTAAGTTTGTCTTATCCAAAACCCTGGAGACATCCAAGAGATCACTGAATATTATTAAATGCAAATATTTACCCTAAAAATTAATGATCAGCCCCAAGTTTGAAAAGTACTATTGGGGATAACACAAAGGAATTTTACTTCCTTTATGACTTACGTTTCCTAAGTCAGATACTTCAAATCATTTATGTAGAATTTCACACTTGTCTTTATTTTGAGAAAGGAAAAAAAAGTCAAGCATTCATTGTGCCTCATTCCTGTTTCTGCACAGAGAGTGAGACCCAAGTAAAGCGATTTCCCAAGACAGCTCCAGGAGCAAGGGGCCCAGGAAGAAAGGGAGCCAGGACTGACAGCCTGACCCTGCTTCTCTGGCTTGGTTTTTTCCCTCTGGTTAAGAAAATGTTTCAAATTCAGGCTTATTCTGAATTTCTTCTAGTCTTCCATCACCTATCTTCCAAAGTAATAGAATATACAAACTATTATTTAAATTGCTTTAATCTATTTATGTGAAGAAAACGTTCTTTCTGGGCTTGTGTGACAAGCAAAAACTCTACAAAATGGGCTATGACCTCCTGAAATTGCATTCTGCCCTCTTTTATAAAACCTGATTCTGGGGGTCAGACAAGAGCTAAACCAACGAGACTGAAGCAGGTCTGTTTATCTGACTATACTCCGTTTGCTCTTCTGTCTTCACATGGTTTTGAGCCCAGAGGGTTCGAGAGAAAAACAACAACAAACTAGCAGTCCTGAGTTGTCTATGTGATCACATCAGGGAGTGCTAACGATGAATTTTTAAATTATCCATCTGTTTGTAAAAAGTCTAACTGTTAGCTATAACTCAGTAAGAACAACTCTCTGTGTCAAATGGCGCTTAGTGTAAAGCAGTGCGTCTCGATAGAAGAGGGGGCAACTGTGTGCCCTCCCTATCAAAGGGGCCTATGTCGCTATCTGAAGAGCTATTTGGTGGTCACAATATGAAGGGTGCTGCTGGCTGTTAGGGGCAGAGGGAAGGATGCTGCCCATCATCTTCCAGTACACTAGACAGTTCCCCACACCAGTTATCTGACCCAAAATACCAACAGTGCCAAGGTTGAGAAGCTGTGGTGTAAGATGGAACTGAAGGTTAAGAAAGAAAAGGAAAAGTTGAACTTTTTAACTGTGCCAAACAAACTTATTAACTGTTTTGATTTGAAGTGCTTTGCTCCCAAGAATTCCCAACCTGGAAGCTCTACCAAGTGACCAGTGGATCTTCCGAGGCATAGAGGAGGCAGGTTATCTTAACACCCCACCTCACCTATTGGGAAATAGTGGCCAGATTACTCATCAACTTGCTTAGACTAATAGCAATCCGGTTATAAATGACCCATCAGAAATCAGTACTTGAAATTCTCCCACGTGGAAGACACCATAGACCAGACTTGCTATGCAGCAAATATCTCGTATTACAGCAGTATTTCATCCTCATGATTAATTAATATGACCAAGTATTAAAAAAAACTTAAAGCCATTAACTTTTATAAAATTAATTTTATGAAATTGTCATTTTAATTTGCTCCTGTAATTCAAAATTATTTCCGTAATGTCTGGTATAATATAAGCACTTGTTGGGCAATAAAGAATAAGTCACAGTCCATGTTTTCAATGATTTCACAATCTCAAGGACTTATAAGGAGGCACATAACCAATCATTTTAATAGGATGATATATGATATGATAGAAACATGCTCTAGGTGCTAAGAACAAAGGGGGGTTTAAATCAACTACCTATGTCAATATATTTGCCAGATTGAAAATGCTCTAGCAGAGTTATAGAATGACCAAGAATCAAGAAGGTGGAAAAATGGGGTGTTCCAGGCAGAAAAACAACACAGGTGTGAAGAGGGGAGTTATGAACCAGCTGGAACCACTGAGGAATGTGAAAGACAGCTGATGAAGGCAGAAGCCTACCTCTGTGGAGCAATGGCAGTAGAAGGAAAAGGCTAGGCTTGAGGGCATGGAAGACATTTCTGTGCTTTAGGGAGTTTGAGGGCTTAAGATTTCAACATCATGCTCATGTTTTCAGAAAGAAAAATACTCTATCAGTGCAAAATGAACCAAAGTGGGAGTGAAAACAAAGAGAAGGCATCAGTCAAAACAATTTAAGAAGTAGAATTAACAAGGACTATATCTAGAATGATTCCCAGCGTCTGGCTGAAGCCTCTGGTAGACAGTGCTGATGGAAAGGAAACAGAGCAAGAAGAGGTGACAGAATGAGGTGGCAAGTTCAGTTTGGGGTGTAAGCTCCTGGTCATAGAGCTTGTATCTTTTTTCAGGGCTATATCTCCCTGCATCTGTTAAAACGTGGGAGTAGGTTTCAATAAACATATGAATAAATAATGACATTTCTGATTTTGAGGTACCAAGGGGATATGCAGATGATTTTTTTACCAAGAATTTTTCCATATAGGTCCAAAACTTAAGGGGAAAATTCTGGACTTATAAACAGACAAATAACCAAAAAGTAGATCAAAGGCAACAAGTAAGGAAATAGTGACTTACATTAAAGGAGAAGAAAATGGAAGCAGAGGCCAAAAAAAGTAGAGTAAGAAACAAAGACATCAACGGAAAATGTTATAATGGAATGAAAACACTAAAGAAGAAAATAGTCAACATGCCAAATGCCAAGGAGAGTCAAGTTATTATCAGGACACTAGATACAGCATATACCTGGGACATCAGAAGTCTAGATACCGAGACATAACTATCACTTTCTGTATATATATAGAATATAATATAGAAATTTTATATCAGCCTTAGAAACTTTGAGGTCACATTTTCAAGAACATGCTTCTGGGAAGCATCTCCTGAGAGAGAAATTAAGGAATAAATGGAGCATGAGAAAGTACATACTTGGAATCCACATTATTTGTTCCCAGTGTCTCTTTGTGGGAAGGAAGAGGAGGTCTGAGCAAATAAAAAGGGAAATGCACATTCCAAGGAGGAGCGTGGGACTGTGAGCCCTGACGGCATCTGGTAACGCCCTGTGCTCCCGCGGCTGAGCCCCGGTACCGCTCACTTACTCGTTCTTCACAAAGGCATGTTTGTTGATGGTCTCTACAACGTCTCTGAAGAGAATCTTGGAAGTGAGAGTGTAGCCATGGTGTACTACCGGCTCTCCATCTGGGCCATCCCAGCAGTCAACTGCCAAAAACAGAACTCCATATCAACAACCCAAAGGTCTTGGTGCCCACTAACATTTCTGGAAATATCAGACAAACATTAGTTTAGGTTTATTATTTGAGATTATACATACTCTGATCACAACAAAGATGTCATACAGAGAAATGGATGTTCTGGCCTGTTTTTCAGAATATCTCAGAGTGCTTGTAGTTAATGAGCTATCGTATGACAAGCACCCTAGCATGCATCAAAAACTCTCATTAGAAATTGATCTGATTCCAATCAAGTGTATTCATGGACAGTGATATTTCATAGCAGGTTGATTCTCCATTAATTTCACTTCTTCAGTTATTAAGCTTTCAAGTCACTAACGGGATTTCTCATTACTGCACACTTAAACTCATTGTATTTTAATTAGGTATATTTACATTATATTAGTTCCACAGTAATATAAAATAACATTGACTTCGTTAAGTTCATATCCTCAGACTCGGCCAAGACTTATGTATCCGTAGTCTAATGATTTAATTATTTAACACCTTGCGTCCCCTATCTATAAGAGGAAAATAGTACAGATGTAAGTTATGATTAAATATATGTACGATTGATAATTTTACAGCATGAAACACAGTAACTATTGCTATTTTTGATAATATTGATGGTACTATGTGTATAGATGATTCCATTGACTCTCGACAAGAGAAAAAACTTCCTCCCCTTCCCCCCTGACAGATTGCCTTCCCCCTTTTTAGACTCTGGCACCTGATTAATTTCTTAAAATTAGTCTGTTTAAGTAACTTCTGTCATCATATTTCTCCTTTGTTTTCAAAGTCTTCTCAGCACATAACACAGGACCCAACACAGAGTATGTCTGCAGCAAATGTATGCTCAATTGACTTATAAACATCCTACAGCATCTCCTGCCCCCTTGTCCCTGTCTCTTATGCTCAAGACTCAGTGGCCATCACTCGACCTGTTCCTCTTCTGCGCTGGCACACGGCTGGACTACATTTCCCGGTCACTCTTGTAGTAGGATATAGTCACTGAAATGTGGGCAGAAATAACACATTCCATTTCCAAGATGGTCTACAACAATCTGTCCTACAAAGTCATCATTGCTCTTTCCTGTCTGCTGTGACTTTAGGAGCCATGTGCTACCAATGGCACAGCCACAAGACAGAAAGAGCCTGGACCCCCACAACACTGCTTGAAAGAGTCACCCATTATGTGTGGTGTGGTGACATACACCTGAGGAGGCGTGTGTATCCCCTAAATCATACAGTGCTATAAACCAATAAATAAAAAGTAAAAATAAAATGATTCAACCATAAGTAATATCCATTTTTGACTTAAGTAAGAAAAACTTCAATTGTTTTAAGACAGAGATTTCAGGTGTGATTGTTAAAAGGAACTAGTGCTGCCTTCATTCATATCCTAGTTGCTGTCTGCTAAATTTACCTATTTTCTCCAACACCCAGCTCACAGACTTTCAGGTAGGCAAGCTTCCTCACACACAATCTGACCTCCAGTGCTTTTGCTTCTTTCATTTAAAGTCTACTGACAGGCCCCTTTCACTGTGCTTACCTAAGTCTCATTCAAAGCTACATTAATATGCCCATAGAACCCTTCCAGCTCAAATGCAGGCAAGAGTCTGGCAGGTAATAAATGACGCTGTTGAGAAGACCCATGCTTTGGAGATACGCAGTATATAAAGTTAAACTGCTCCTGTGGGCCTGCAAACGAGGTCGAATGTATCAAAAGCATCTTCTCAAAGAAGTCCCGGCCATCCTTTGACACGTCTTCGACATTCTTTGTCTCTGGATATAGATCTAGAAAGTGTTAACCGGTATTTCAAAAATACATATTTTCAGCAGTTTATGTCATTTTGTTGTCCCATATTGGAGAGAACGGACATAATAGGATTTCTCAAAATGAATTAGTATCTTCACAAAAAGATTGCAAAGTAGCAAAGATAATGCCACATATGACTGGATTATCACACACACACAAACATGGCACATTTCTGGTTGAGGATGGATCCCCTGATGTTTAGCGTTCAGGCCTGACTCCATCACTTGTCTGTTAAATGAGGATAATAACAATGTCAAATACTGCCAGATTCACAGCCAAGTCTAAATGGCACTGAAGTTTCCTGCAAGAGTTAATGGTATAACGGGAAAGTTGGCAAGGTAGAAATCCTCAAAACCAATTCCCCTCACTTCAAAACAGCCCGGGTCTGATTTTCAATCTGGACATACATTAATGGTTCCCAAAAGCAATCTATAAAGAGTTGATCACTTCTTAAGGCCAACCAAGCAGCTGACATACCAGCTTTCCATAATGGAACTTAGCACGTTCCACCCTGACAGAGCTCCCAGATGTAACAGAAAAGGTTGTAAACCGATTACAACGGTGATGCAACATCAGTTCCATAATGAGAGTGAAAATCCCCTAGACAGAACATCCATATTAAGCAACTCAGACTGAAAATCAGGGGAACAGAAGGCCACATAAAAAAAGGTATCAAGATGGTTTACTGACAAATCCACTTCACCAGAATAGATTTACTAGTCTTCCCAAGATACCTTGTATATATCCTGACCAAAGACATTACTGCAGCTGAACTAATGGAGATGGAAAACAAACACCATCAAAATACAAGCTGAAAGTGGAGAAATTCTTCGGGTCACAACACCATGAAGAAACTGTCCGGAATCATTACTCTCCATCTCTAAGGGTGATACTTCGCAGGGCTGCTTCAGAAAAATATCTGTGGGACCTGCCATATCCTATAAATCATGTCTTTAAATCCTAACTGCAGATTTTTTTTAAAGAGTTATTTATTTATGCATATAAGAACTGGGGTGTAGGCCAGAGGTGTGGGGTGGTGAGAGGATTCGCCAGAGACACAGTGGGGAGCAGAATAGGCAGATCCACTGAAGTACACTGCTGAGGGGAGCAGCAGACAAGGCAGAAGAGGTCTGTTGGCGCCATGTGGGAATCTCCTTAGTCGGGGATCGAATTCATGCTGCAGTGGCTCTGGATAGCTTCATAGTGCTGCACTTAAGCCGTTGCACCACCAGGCGCAACGGCTTTTTGAGGATAAAACTAACTGCAGCTTTTTGAGGATAAAAACAACTTCACTGTACCCGTGGTGGAGACGGGACAGAGGGCTATCCATACATACATGTTTCTAGGCCCAGGCTTTGAGTGTGAACTAAGATTTCTAATCAGAGGACTAGCAAGGTGTTAGGAGACACAAAAGGTCATGTTATCAAGTTCGAAGTGCTCAGAAGACCTAAATATTTAGACAAGAAGACGAATCGTGAGAAGCCAATTCCTCCTCTTACCGCCACCCCGCATTCTGGGTTTCATATCCCTTTCTCTAGACTGCCTTATCTGATCCAAGCGCCCCCATCTGCTGCCTCTGAGGGCCAGCCATGCCATTCAATCCTTGCTCCCCCTGGAGAACAGGGAAGTGAGGGAGTCAGATCAACTTGGGTCCAAATGCCAACTTCCAAGTTTCCCAGCTGCGGGACCTTGAGCCACCACCCCATTGAAGGTTGGGGTGTCCGCTTAAGGAGAAGATTTTATCTCCTTTAATGTAAGAATTGAAAGAGAAGGATAAAAAGCAGTTAATTGGATACTAGTCACTAACAGAACCAAAATCATGGTAGTTCCCCCACCCTCCACGATTCCTTCCTCCAGCACATTCAAGGCCAAGATGACAAGCACAATTTCAAAGAGGAAATAGATAAGTACAAACCTGACCAAGTCTGCCAGACAAGTATGTTATTTTCTTTAATAAAAAGCTTCCATAAATAGTAACTTGATATTCACTGTCCAGTTATGGGTTATTAAAACAGTTATGGGGAGGTATTTTTTGATACAAACTAGTGATAGAGATACTTGAGAGACTAATTTTCTTTGAAAGTATACCAGAGCTGTGTGAATTTTCAGTTTGTGTGAATATCTGGAGCAGGCAGCCTTTTAGACAAGGACAGCCAAGTAAGTTGTTCCTTTTTATTACTTTGGTGCCTTTCAGGCAGGAAGAGAAAAGGTATAAGAGAAGGTTCATGTTCAATATAATCCACTGTATACAATTTCCAAAAGTTTGCATTTTAAAAGTACAAGACCACTGAAAAAGTTAAGACTAAAAATCATTTGTGCTTTACTATAAACTGTCTTAACCAGACAACTTTCCTTCTTAATAACTCAAATAAAACTAGAGGATTAGAAATTTCATTAAGTACAAGGCCTCCCTGGTGGTGCAACGAGTTGTCGCAACGCTATGAAGCTATCCGCAGCCACTGCAGCACGAGCTTGATTCCGGCCAGGGAGCTTCGCACATGGCACAACAGACCTCTCCTGCCTCGCCCACTGCTCCCCTCAGCAGAGTATTTCAGTCAATCTGCCTATTCTGCTCCCCAATCTGTCTCTGGTGAATCCTCTCACCCCCTCACACCTCTAGCTTACACCCCAGCTTGTATGCATAAAAAACTAAATCTTAAAAAAAAAAAAGAAGCTTCATTCAGTATAAATAGGTGACTATGGGAACATGGTTAACTTAAGTAAGACACTTTGAAGAGAGAATCCAAAAAAGCAGAAGGCAGGGTGCCTGGAAGGCCGGAAAAACAAAAGAAATCAAGCACAGGACACAGAATTTTCAAAACTGCAAAAGTGCCAAGAATAGACTTTTACTCTCACGAGTCACTAACAGCCATTTTCTAAGCTT
>PVIJ01017584.1:0-28948 GCA_004024925.1 Scalopus aquaticus | reverse complement strand
AGCATTTGTTATTGCCTGCATTTTTAATGTGTGCCATCCTCACAGGTGTGAGGTGGTATCTCATAGTGGTTTTGATTTGCATTTCCTTGATTATAAGTGATGTTGAGCATTTTTTCATGTATCTGTTGGCCATTTGCTTTTCTTCTTTGGAGAAGTGCCTTTTTAGCTCTTCTGCCCATTTTTTGATTGGGTTATTGGCTTTTTTTTTGTTGAGTTGTGTGAGTTCCTTGTAAATTTTTGTTATCAGTCCTTTATCAGATGTATTGTGTGCAAAGATCTTTTCCCAGTTTGGAACCGAATAGAATACCCAGAATTAAAGCCACATATCTATGAACAACTAATCTTTGACATAGGAGCAAAGAAAATGCAGTGGAAAAAGGACAGTCTATTCAATAAATGGTGCTGGGAAAACTGGACAGCCACATGCAAAAAAATGAAGCTAGACTACTACCTCACACCCTGCACAAAAGTCAACTCAAAATGGATAAAAGACCTGGATGTAAGATCAGAAACCATAAAATGTATAGAAGAAAATATAAGCAAAACTCTACATGACATACATCTCAGCAAAATCTTGAAAGACACATCCCTCAAAGCAAAGGAAGTGAAAGACAATATAAACAGATGGGATTACATCAAAATAAAAAGCTTCTGTACAGCAAAAGAGACATTAACCAAAACTTACCTCATACTTAAAGAACCCAAGCTTGATGGAAGCTAAGTAACAAGTCCCACATTATAAAGAAGAATCAGGACTTGAATCCAAGTCTCTTATGTCCATTTAATTATAATAAGCTTTGCATGATGCATTCTATCTGCCCATGAACTCTATGACTTTGATCAAATTCCTTACCTTTCCTGGGCTTATTTTTCCATTTTTAATAAATAGATTGCATTAGGTAATTTCTAAAGGTCTTGCATATTCTTAGATTTTAAGGCCCAACTGTAAGTATATCAGGTCAAGTAGAAATTGAGTTGAAAAGTCTAGATTTTAAAAATCTACGGGATATGAATATCTTGTGTAATATAGTCATATTTTTAGCCACAGTGTCATTAGGTCTTAGACTCCTAGAAAAAACAAATCCTTGAATTTGAACTCATAAGTAAGCTAGTTTGAGAAAGTTCCCTGTCATCTTTACCGTACCTACCCAGCTAGTATCTCAAGAAATAATAACTGTCCTCTCAAAGAAACTTAATGGGCTTCTCCAAGACCCACACTGAACTGAGTGATTAAATGGTTCCCCAAATATTATTCAGAGCCAGCAGCCTAGTCCAGAAGGACTATGCAGATTAGTAGATATTCAAAAATATTAGAGTAACCACTTCTTTTTTCCCACAATACACCACTGAACAAGACTTAGGATGTTTTATCCAGCCAAGACAGAACATTTTCCAATCTATACACAGATTCATGTCTCAGGTACTCATAGACAAGTTCTACCCTGACACGTGAATCCTCCAGCTGCTCTCTGGAGTCCATGTTTCTATACTCAATCCATAAGGCTTGGGCTTCCAGTTCAGGTTGAGGGATTCTCAGAAGACAATTGTTTCATAATACTTCAGAGCATTCTAAGAAAAGGAAGAGAGGCTATAGCTCCATTGCAATTTCCCACCTATTACAAGAATCTCTTCTGTAAAAGAAGAGAATCTCTTCTAGTTAGATTCTTCTGAAGCAAAATGCAAAATTTATTTTAATGTAAGAAATAAAATAAGATTATTGTATATTCCGTTTTTTGCACTGTCCTTTCAGGATCATATGCATATTATTATATGTAGAGGTGTGTGTGTATCTTTGATGTGAGATTAGTGCAAAATGCTTATTATTCTCCCTTAATTCAATTTTATTGCACAAAATTACTGACCCTTAAGCATATTCTCTTTTCTTCCAATAACTAATGTTGGTCATTCAATTGATTTTTTTCCATTACCAACCCTTATTCTCCTTTGACCCTTTCTCCCACCTCCCTTCATTTTAACCTCAGAAACACATTCAATTTATTAGTATCCATTCGTTTTTAAAAGTATTATGTATCATCAAGTAATCCTCTATGTAAAAAGTCACTATTTGTATTTATCATACTGATTTACTTTACTAAAGCATAATCCATTTCAACTCCTTGCATTTTGCTGTTAATGGCAACAATTTGACTTTCCTTATGGCTGAATAATATTCTATGATGTGGATATAATACAGCTTCTTGATCCAATCGTCTATCAACACTTAGATTATTTCCTTTTTATGGCCATTGTAAATAATGTTGCAGTAAACATTGTAAAGTATGCAATTGGCAGTGGATGATAGTTTCAAGTTCTTTAGAAAGATGTGCAGGAGTGAAATCTGGGTTAGCACAAGTCACTTTCCATAATGACTACAACAATTTACATTCCCATCAACAGTGTTCCATTTTCTCTTCATCCTCGCCAGCAATTGATGTTGTGTGATTTTTTAATATGTGTTATTTTCACAGGTGTAATTTAATCTCTCATTATGGTTTTGACATGCATCTCTCTTATTAGTAATAATGAACTTTTTTCATGTAATTTTTAATCTTCTGGATATATTCTGTGGTGAATTGTCTGTTCAGTTATGCTATTACTTGTCCTGATTCTTTTTGGGAAAATATACATATATGTAACTATACACACATGCATATAATTATCTCCTCCTATTCAGTAGAATATCTGTTTTAAATTTATTTTATTTTTTAAATATACATGTATATTTTTATTATTATTTATATCTTTTGGGAAAAATATATATAAATGTAACTATACATATACATATATATAATTATACACACACATACATATAATTATCTCCTCCTATTCAGTATAATATCTTTTAAATTTATTTTATTTTTTAAATATACATATATATTATTATTTATATCTTTTACATTATTGTGTATTGTCCATAGGTTACCCACCACCGATTCACATGTGAACCATCACCATAGACCCTTATGCTCTTTTCTCCCCCATTTTGGTATATTTTACATCATTATTTTTGTACAACGTATGCTTTCTCCTCTCAGGTGTAGTTGCCTCAAAATTCCCACCACCAATTCACCCATGCATCATCACCATAGCTCCCGGTGCTCTTCTCCCCCCCCATTTTTATCTCTTTCCCTATCCTTCCCCTGAAGAATGTCTCTGATTTATAGTTGCCTGTTAATTTTGTTTTTTTTTACTTATTATAATTATTATTTTTCCTGACCCCTCATTTGGTTCCCCTATATTCCTCCTATAAGTGAAACCATCTGATATTTTTCTTTTTCCTGTGGCTTATTTCACTGAACATAATCCCTTTCAGCTCCATCCATGTTGCTGTGAATGGCATGAGTTTATCATTTTTGATTGCTGACTAATATTCCACTGTGTATAATATACTACATTTTCTTAATCCATTTGGATTGTTTCCATATCTTACCTGTTGTAAATAGTGCTTCAATAAACATTCTTTTAAAAAAAATTTAATACGCTTATTTATTTTTTCACAGTATAGGGCTTTTCCCCTCAAGTGTGGTCACTGTAATTTTTCCAACTCCAAATTGCTCACAGTCCTCCACCACACTCCACCATGCACTCCTCCCCTCAACCCCTTCTCTATTTTCTTCCTCTCCCTCCACCTCCACCTCCCCTTTGAATGTCTCAGATCTAAGGTCTGCTTTCGAGAGTCAATGTTACAGTTTGACTTTGATCCTCTGTTCGGTTTCTCTAGGTTCCACATATAAGTGAAACCATCCAGTATTTAACTTTTTCCTTCTGGTTCATTTTGCCTAGAATAATCTCTTTCAGTTCCACCCATGTTGCCACAAATGGCATGAGTTTATCTTTTTTGATCACTGAATAGTATTCTATTGTGTATATATACCACATCTTTGTATGCTCATCAGTTCTGGAGCAAGTAGGATGTGTCCATATCTTGGTTATTGTAAATAGTGCTGTTATAAACATAGGAGTTCAGGATTTCTATAGAATTAGTTTTTTTGTGTGTGCTCTTTGGATAAGAGAATGAAGCTAGACCATTATCTCACACCATATATGAAGATTAACTCAAAATGGATGAAATACTTAAATATAATATCTGAAATCATAAAAAAACATAGGCAAAACACTCCATAACATAAATCTCAGGTACATATTTGTGGATTCATCTCCAGCAGCAAGAAAAATAAACAACTGGGACCATATCAAGCTAAAAATCTTCTGTACAAAGAAAGAGATAGTGACCAAAAGAAAGAGACACCTTACTGAATGGGTGAAAATGCTTGCAAACTATATATCTGATAAGGGATTGATATTAAAGATATACAAAGCACTTGGACAACTCAACAAAAAGAAAACAAATAACCCAATTTAAAAAATGGGCAGAAGCGCTAAATAGGCACTTCTGTAAAGAAGACATGCAGATGGCCAACAGACATAAGAAAAAAATGCCCATCAGCACTTATCATCAGCTGTTAACTCTAAGTGTGTGTTTGTCTTTGTTGGTAAGATGGTTTGCTTGTAAGCAGTCAAAGGTTGAACTTTGTTTTAAACAAGATTCAACCACTATATATCTTTTAAACAGTGAATCAAGTCATTTATATTCAAGGTAAATATTGGGATATAAATGCTTATTGACGTTTTGTTATTTTTTTTCTTTTGTTTGTCTTAGTCCTATTATTTTTGATATCTCTTTTGCCTCTTTTGTTTAGGCTCCATTTCCATTGTAATATGTGTTAATCTTACTGATTTATCTTTCAATTTATTATTGATTATTTTATTGATTATCTTATTGATTTATCTACTGAGAGTATTATATTGTGGAATGTTTGGGGGACATGTTGAGTGTCTAGCCACAAACTTGCACTGATGGTCCACATTTTTACTCTTCTTTATCTAGTGTCTGATATCCAGATTTAGTTTTTAGGTTTTTTTGACTTTATAATAACCCCTTTAGTGCTTCATTCAAGTCCAGCTTAGTGTTGATAAATTCTTTTATCTTTGCTTTTCAGTGAAGCTCCTGACCTTTCCTTCTGTCTTAAATTATAATCTCTTAGAGGGTTAAGTATTCTATGTTGGAAATCTCTTTTTATTTTCTTATATCATTGTTCATTTTTGTACAATATTTGATTTCTCACCTCAGGTGCAAGCCCCATGAATCTCCTCTCATCAT
The DNA here is from genome assembly GCA_004024925.1 of Scalopus aquaticus. Lineage (NCBI taxonomy): Eukaryota > Metazoa > Chordata > Mammalia > Eulipotyphla > Talpidae > Scalopus > Scalopus aquaticus. The sequence goes on along the minus strand of PVIJ01017584.1, from coordinate 23,787 downwards.
CACCACCTCACCCATGAACCGTATCTGTTGGAAATCTTTGTCTAAGTGTGTTCTATATACCACCTGCCATTTTCTTTCTGCCTGTAATATTTTTACTGAAAAGTCTGTAGACTGACTTATTGGTGTTCATTTATAGGTTACTCATTTCTCTCAGTGATATTAACATTTTCTACTTGTCATTGTCTTTCAACAGTTCTATTAAACTATGTCTTGTAGTGTGTAAGTCTGGAATTATATTGTTTGGAACTCTTTCAAACTCTTAAAGTAGAACATGTGGTTCATCCCCTAGATTGAGATTGTTCTCAGAAATTCTTTGTTTTTATTAAACTTTTTCATTTTCTTGCATAATTTTCATTTTTGTACAGTATTTGATTTCTCCCCTCATGTGTAGCCTAGAAAAACCTCCCATCACCATTTCACCTGTGAACTCTCACCATAGTTCCTTCTGCTCTTTCCTCCCCATTTTTGATTTCTTTCCATGCCCCTGCCCTGCTGTATTCCTAAGATCTATAGTTTGCCTGCGATTTTGTCTTTTTTGACACTTTGTTAGGTTTCCCTATATTCCTCCTTTATTATATACCATTCGATATTTTTCTTTTCCCTTCTGACACATTTTACTGAACATAATCCCTTCGGTTCAGTCCATGTTACTGTGAATGGCATGATTTTATTTTTTTTATCAATTAATAGTATCCCATTGTTTATATATGCCACATCTTCTTGATCCACTTATCCATTTGGGGGCATTTAAGTGGTTTCCATATATTAGTTATTATAAATAGTGCAATAAATATAGGTGTGCAGGTTTCCTTACAAATTGGTGTTTTTTGTGTACTTTGGGTAGATTCCTAAGACTGGAATAGCTGAGTCATATGGTATAATCATTTTTACTATTTTCAGGATCCTTCACACAGATTTCCATAGTGGCTGGAAGAGTTTGCATTCCCTAGCAGTGGAAGAGCATTCCTTATTCTTTACATCCTCGCCAGCATTTGTTTTTGCCAGTTTTTTCAATATGGACTTTTCTCATCCTTGTGAACTGGTATCTCATTGTGGTTTTCATTTGCATTTCCCTAATTATACGTGATGAGCATGTTTTCATATACCTGTTGGTCATTTGCATTTACTCTTTAGAGAACTGTATTTTTAGATCTGCTCATTTTTTGACTGTATGGTTTACTTTGTATTTGTTGAATTGTATAAGCACATTGTAGACCTTTGATATCAGTCCCTTATAAGTTGTATGGAGTGCAAATATTTTCTCTCATTTAGCAGGGTGTCTCTTCGATCTGGTTATTGTGTCATTTTCTATACAGACAATTTTCAATTTGATGTAGTCCCAACTGTTTATTTTTCCCTTCATTTTCTTCGTTTCTGGGGAATAGTCCTCAAAGATATTTCTGAGATGTATGTCATGGAGTGTTTTGCCAATGTTTTCTTTTGTACATTTTATAGTGTCAGATTTACATTCAATTCTTTCATCCATTTTGAGTTGATTTTTGTGAATGGTGTGAGGTAGTTGTCTAGTTTCATACTTCTGCATTTGCAGTCCAGTTTTACCAGCACCATTTATTGAAAAGACTATCTTTGTTCCAGTGTATATTCTTTGCTCCTTTGTCATAGATTAGTTGTCCATATATGAGTGGCTTTATTTCTGGGTTTTCAATTCGATTCCATTGATCCGTTTGTCTGTTTTTGTTCCAATACCATGCTGTTTTAATCATTATGGCATGGTAGCATAGTTTGAAGGCCGAGCACCTTTCTTCCTCTTTTTAGTCAGGAGAGATTTGATGGTTTGAGGTTTTTTGTGATTCCATATGAATTTCAGCAATATTTGTTCAAGTTCTTTGAAGAATGCCATTGAGATTTTTATTGGAATTGCACTGAATCTGTAAATTGCTTTTGGTAGGATGACCATTTTGATAATGCTAATTCTTCTGATCCATGAGCAAACAATTTCTTTCCATTTCTTTATGTATCCTTCTATTTTTTTATCAATGTTTATAATTTTTCTCTGATAAATCTTTCACTTTCTTTGTTAAGTTTATTCCTAAGTTTTTAATATTTTTAGTACAATTGTGAACGGGAAAGTTTTCTTGCTTTCTTCTTCTTCAAACTGATTAATATAGTCAGGAAATTGTTTTTTGTATATTGATTTTGTAACAATTTATTGAACTGATAAATTGTGTAAGTATTTTTTCCTGTGGAATTTTTAGGGTTCTCCATATATACTATATCATCTGTAAATAGTGATAGATTGACTACTTTCCCTATTTGGATCCCTTTCTTTATTTTGACTAATTGCTCTAGCTAGGACTTCTAGTATTACATTGAAAAGCAGTGGTGAGGCCATCCCCGGTGGTGCAAGTGGTTAAGTCTCAGCACTATGAAGCTAGCGGCAGCCACTGCAGCATGAGTTCGATCCCCAGTCAGGAAGTTTCCCACATGGCACAGCAAACCTCTCCTGACTCACCTACTGCTCTCCTCAGCAGTGTATTTCAGTCAATCTGCCTGTTCTGGTCCCCCTCTGGTGAATCCTCTCACACACGCACACCCCACACACGCCTCTGGCCTAGACCTCAGCTCTTGTATGTATAAATGAATAAATCTTTTAAAAAGAGAAAAAGAAAAGCAGAGGTGAGAGTGGACAACCTTGTCTTGGTCCAGATCCTAAAGGGAAGGTTTTCAGTTTTTCACCATTAAGAATGATATGGGCTGTAGGTTTGTCCTATATGGCTTTTATTTTTTTCTAAAGATTTATTTATTTATGCATACAAGAACTGGGGTGTACACCAGAGGTGCAGGGATGAGAGGATTGACCAGAGACAGAGTGGGGAGTAAAACAGGTGAACTGACTGAAATACACTGCTGAGGGGAGCAGCGGGCAAGACAGGAGAGGTCTGCTGCACCATGTGAGTTTTCATAGTGCTGAGACTTAACCCCTTGCACCACCAGGGAGGCCTTATATGGCTATTATTATTTTATGTCCCTTCTATCCAAAGAATTTTGAGGGCCTTCATTACAAATAGATGTTGAACTTTATCAAATGCTTTCTCTACATCTATTGATATCATATTGTTTTTATTTTTCTTTTTGCTAATGTGGTGAATTACATTAATTGATTTTCAGTTGTTTAATCATCCTTTGTCCGTGGAATAAATCCCACTTGGTCATGGTGTATTTTTCTTTTGATGAATTGTTGGATTCTGTTTGCAAGGATTTTATTGAGGATTTTTGAATCTGTATTCATTAGGGAGCTAGGTGTGTAGTTATTTTTGTGTGTTGTCTTTGTTTGGTGTTCGAATTAGTGTAATGATGTCTTTGTAAAATGTACTTAGTAGTATTCCTTCTGAATCAATTTTTCCAAACAATTTTTATAGGAAAAACATCACTTCTTTGAACACTTGGTAGAACTCTTTATGAGACCATCTTGACCTGGGCTTTTGCTTTGGGGGAGGGTTTTTTTTTTTTTTTACTGTTTCAGTTTTACTGCTTGCAATTGGTTTTTTTCAGGTTTTCTGTTTCTTCTTTATTCTGATTTGGATGATTTTATAGTTCTAAGAATTTTTCCTCATCTAGATTGTTGAACTTCTTTGCATATAACACTCATAGTAATCTCTGATTATCCTCTGGATTTTGCTGTGTCTGTTGTAGTTTCTTCTCTTTCGTTTAATATCCTATTTATTTGCATTTTCTCTTTTTGTTTTCTTTGTGAGCCTTGGTAGAAGTTTTGTCTATTTTGTTTATATTTTCAAAAAAACAGCTTTTGGGTTCATTGATCTTTAGATTGTCATTTTATTTCTATTTTATTTATTTACACTTGAATTTTTATTATTATCTTTCTTCTACTGACTTTTGGGACTTTTTTTTTTGTTTTTCTAGTTCTTCGAAATGAGATATTAGGTGGTTGTTTGGGTTCTTTCTTGTTTCTTGATGTGAGCCTGTATTGCTCTATACTTTTTTCTTATTGTTGCTTTTGCTGTGTCCCATAAGTTCTGGAAAGTTGGGTACTCTGTCATTTTTCTCAATGTATTTTTAAATTTCTTCTTTTATTTCATCATTGATCCAGTGGTCTTTAAGTAGCATGTTCTTCAGTCTCCATGTATCAGGGTGGCTCCTTGCTTTCTTTTCATAGCTGATTTGTAGTTTGATGCCTTTGTGTTCTGAGAAGTTAGTTCATATGATGTCAATCTTCATTTATTTGTTGATGTTTGTCTTGTGTCCTGGTATATGGCCTATCTTGGAGAATGATCTGTTTGCACTTTAGAAAAATACATATTCAAGCTTTTTGGAGGTGCAGTTTCCTATACATGTCTGTTAGTCTTTGTTTAGGGCTATTGTGACCTTGTTTATTTTTTGTCTCATAGATCTGTCCTTTGGTAAGAGTAGGGTGTTAAAATCTCCTACCATATGTGTACTTTCTCCAATGTCTGTTTTCAGATTCAGAAGAAATAGTCTAATGTATTCTGGTGCTCCTTCATTTGGTGCATACATATTGATGAGTATTATAACTTCTTGGTGTACTGTCCCCTTGATCATTATGTACTGTCCATCAGTGTCTCTTGTCAAATATTTTAGTTTGAAATCTATTGGGGGTCACTGCTTGTAGAAATTTTTTCTAGCCCTTTATTTTTAATCTGTGTTTATATTTGGCACTCAGGTGTGTTTCCTGGAGACAGCAGAAGGTTAGATTCTATTTTCTAATCCAACTTGCTACTCTGTGTCTTTTTATTGGTGAATTTAGTCCCATTACATTTAGGGTCATTATTGATACATGGGCATCTGTAATTGCCATTTTATTCATCTTTTTGTGGTTCTATTCCTCAGTTCCTCCTATTCATTCCTCTGTTGGTTTAGATTTTAAGGCTTTTTGAGATATTTTTTGGAGTGGGAGTTTAGCAGTAGCCAATCTTTGAAGATATTGATTGTCTGAGAAAATCCTTATTTTTCCCTCATAGAGGAAGGAGAGTTTTGAAGTGTAAGTGTTCTTGGTTCGTGTTTTTGGTCTCCAAGGTTGTTTTTTTTTTTTAATATTTTACTCCGTTCTTTTCTTGCCTGTAGTGTTTCTTCAAAGATGTCTGATGTCAGCCTAATCAATTTTATTTTACAGGTAATCTGTTTCTTCCCCCTTATCAACTTCATTAGTTTTTCTGTCTTGAAATCTTGGAAGCTTTACTATTGTGTCTTGCTATAGTTCTCCTTTCATTATGGTAATTTTGTGTTCTTCTAGCTTCCTCTATGTCCATTTTCTTTCTTTTTTTTTTTCATATTTAGGAATTTCTATTCAATTATTCCCTTGAATAGTTTCTCAGTTTCTTTGTCTCTCTTCACCTTCTGGGATTCCTATGGCTCTTATATTTCCTTTCCTTGTGGTATCATATAATTCTCAAAGTGTCTCTTCAGCCTTCTTCCTTTGTCCCTCTCTTTCCTCCTCTTTTTTTTTTCGGTCTTTTATATCTGTATCTTTGAGAGTAATGATTCATTCTTCCATTTCACCTTTTCTTTTTTCATTACTTTTCCCAGACTCCCTTAGCTCCTCCATTGATACTTTAACCACACACAGTTACTTTTTTTTTCTTATTTAAAGAGTCATTGTTGGGCCTCCCTGGTGGCACAGCGGTTAAGTGCTGCGCTGTGGAGCTGTCGGCAGCAGCGACGCGAGTTCGACTTCCAGCCAGGGAGAATCCCACATGGAGTGGCAGACCTCTCCTGCCTTGCCCGCGGCTCCCCTCAGCAGTGTATTTCTGATCTGCCAGTTCTGCTACCTTCTCTGTCTCTGGTGAACCCTCTCGCCACCCCACGCCTCTGGCCTCTACCCCAGCTTGTATGTATAAATAAAAAAATAAATCTTAAAGAGTCATTGTCATTCTTCAGTTTGTTAATTAAATTTCTCCTATTATTCGTTTGCTTTTCATCATCCTAAGTTTTTTAATTATGGTGATTCTGAATTCCTTATCTATCAAGCAGAGAAATTCTTTCATACCAGTGTTTTTGGGTTCTGGGGTTTGATTTTTGTTGTTGTGTGTTGTTCCCTGGAAGGCTTGCTTGACCACTTTTATTTTTCTTTCTGGTCATTGTCTGCTTTCAGATTTGTTCTACGTACAGGTCCATTTTGTCACTGGTTCTGGTGGACATAACTTCAGGGTGCTCTTACTGTGTCATCAGGTATCAAGGGCCAGGTCTGGTCTGGTGCAGTCATGTTGGGCTTGGTGAAAACTTGAATGCTCTGGATGGACTGATGCATGTTCACCCCCGAGGTCAGCAATTATTTCTTTCCATAAATTTTCTATGCCTTTCTCTTTTTCTTTACTTCTGAGATCTCTACAATATGGATGTTATTTCTCTTTAGGTTATCTCTAGGAACTAGTCCACTAATTATTTTTTTTCCTTTCTGCTGTGTTATTTGTGTGTTCTTGACCAGTGTGTTTTCAATTCTCTTAATTATGTGTACTAGTCCACTCTTGAGACCCACTATTGCACTTTTAATTAATTTAGAGTATTTATTAGCTCCATCAAATGTTCTCAGTCTTTGCTGTGCCTGATTTATATCATACATTGTTTCATTAAATCAGCAAGCTGAATTACCTGTTACCATAAATTTTTCTTTAGCCATATTCTTTCAGTTCTGCTAGATTCAGATTTCTGTTTTTGTTGTTGTTGTTCCATTATTTGTTATATGTTCTTCTGTATCCTCATGTTTTACTAATAATGATTTTTAAATTGGAGCTTCATTTCTCTTATCTTAGGTGATTAGCTTTATACCACTCCCATAATAAGTTAGATATAAACAGAACTATTAGAAACAATAAATCAATAACATGACTATAAAATCCATAAGCAAGTCTGTTGCACCCATATATACAAGTAATGGACTAGAAGAGAAGGGAATTAAGAAAAATACTCCATTTACAGAAATATCTGAATGTATTAAATAACTAAGAATAAATATTTAAAAAGACATGAAAGACATATTCAATGAAGACTATAAGACATTCTTAAAAGAAATCAAAAAAGACACACACACCCAAAATGAAAAGATATTCCATATCCATGAATTGGAACAATTAAGACAGTTAAAATGTCAATCTTTCTCATAATACTATATAGGTTGAATTCAATCCCCATCAATGTTTCAATGAGCTTCTTCAAAGAAATACAGAAAACATTGCTTAAATTTATACAGAATGATCAAAGGTCCTTCATAGGTACCTCCCTGGTAACCTAGAGGTTAAGTCTCAGTGTTATCACCACTACAGCCTGAGTTTGATCCCTGGCTAGGGAACTAGCCACATATGGCACAACAGATCTCTCCTGTCTCACCCACTGCTCCCGTTAGCAATGTATTTCATTAAATCCTCTTGTTTTGCTCCACACTATTTCAGTGAATCCCCTCACACCCCTGCACCTCTGGCCTACATCCCAGTTCTTCTATGAAAAAAATCAAATTAAAAAGTCCCTGCATAGCCAAAACAATCTTGAAAAATCAGGACAGACTCCACTGCCTGTCCAGCAAAAGCCTCATGACATTCGGTGAGACACTACACCCTCATCCAGGAGGGTGCCAAAATGACCAAAGTCCTCACAATCAAACTTGAGTCCCTGCCAGGCTTTGCCCAGACCAGCTGAGGCATCCCGCCCTTCTGCAAGTCCCTAGCAGCCACTGCACAAATCATTGAGAATACAGACCCACATCAGGGAGAGTACCAGAGCAGCCAGAGGCCTCAAGACAAAACACCAGCTCCTGCCCAGACCAGCAGAGGCCTCATGACCACCACGAGACACAGCCAGCACCAGTCTACACATACAGAGGTCTTGTTACCTCCCATGAGATAAAAGGTTGAAAATATTTGCAAACCATACATCTGACAAAAGACTGATATCAAAGAATTCATAAAACTCTACAAAAACAAAACAAATAGCAGAATCAAATAATGAACAAAAGAAATAAACAGAAACTTCTCCAAAGAAGACATGCAAATGACCAGCAGGTATAAAACAAAATGTTCACAATCACTTATTAGAGAAATGCAAATTAAGACCCAATGATATATCATCTCACACCTGTGAGAATGGCCCATATGAAAAGACCAGAAACAACAAATACTGGCAAGGATGTGGAGGAAAGGGGAATCCTCCTGCACTGCTGGTGGGAACACAAACTGGTTCAGTCCTTTTGGAAAGCTGTGTGAAGGTATCCCAAAACATGAAAAATGGATCTGCCAATATACTCAGTAATTCCACTCCTAGTCACATACCAAAATAATTCAAAAGGAAACTTGCACTCCCATGTCTATTGCTTCACCTATTTGCTATAACTAAATTGGCAATAAACTAAGTGACCCAGAACAGAGTGGATCAAGAAGATGCATTATATATACACAATGTAATGTTACTCCATGATCAAAAAATATAAACTCATGCAGTTTGTGGCAACATGGATGGAGTTTGAAGGAATAATACTAAGTGAAACAAGTTAGGAGAAATAATTTCTGGATGGTGTTGTTAATATTTGAAACATAAAGTAACTTAACTTATAGATGAAAACAAACTGGAAACTTGATAGCTGACTACAGAACTGAAGCACCAAGGGGGAGTGGAGGTAATGAGAGGGGTTAGAACAGAGAAGGAGGGGAGCACAATATTCTGTGGGGTGGAATATGGGTGAGTTGGTGATGGGTGCACTATGGTAAATCTTTATTGGGGGATCCCAACATTACCTCAATTGAAAATAAATATTTTAAAAAGAAAAACAAAACAGAACTATAGGTATCATACTCCCAAACTTTAAAATATAGTACAATTCTATAGTAATAAGACAACACGATATTAGAATGAAAATAGACACACAGACCAATGGGAAAAAATTGTGAGCCCAGTAATAAACTCATAATTATATGGATAGCTAATAAACTATAAGTAGTCAAGGGGATACATTGGAGAAAGTAAAAGTAAAGTCTCTGCAATAAATGGTGTTGGGGAAACACCATGGAGAGATACGTGCATAAAAATGAAACTTGACCCTTCTCTAACATCATACACAAAAATTAATTCAAAATGGTTTAAATATTTGAATAAAAACTGGAAACTATAAAATATATTAAACAGGCAACAGAAACATCTCTGACAGTGGATTCAGTAATTTCAGGGGGCCTCAACTACAATAGCATGAAAAATAAAAGGAAAAGGGGCCTCCCTGGTGGCGCAGAGGTTAAGCGCTGCACTGTGGAGCTGTCGGCAGCAGCGATGCGAGTTTGATGCCCAGCCAGGGAGAATCCCACATTTCACGGCAGCCCTCTCCTGCCTTGCCCGCTGCTCCCCTCAGCAGTGTATTTCTGATCTGCCTGTTCTGCTCCCCACTCTGTCTCTGGTGAAGCCTCTCACCACTCCACACCTCTGGCCTGTACCCCAGCTGTATGTATAAATAAATAAATCTTTAAAAAAAATAAAAATAAAAATAAAAGGAAAAAACGTAAACCAATGTGATTACATCAAACTAAAAACCTTCTGTAGAATGAAAGAAACTATCATTAAAACAAAATAAAACTACTGAATGGGGAAAAAATCCATCTGACAAGGGGTTAATATCCAAAACTTAAAAGAACTCAAGCAACTCTACAAAAAAATAAGCCCCAAAAATGTGCAGAAGAGCTAAATAGACATTTCTCTGAAGAAGACATACAAATGATCAACAGGTACAAGAAAAAGCGTTCATCATCAGTTATCATCAGGGTAATACAAATTACAACCACAATGATATATCACCTTACACCTTTGAGAATGGCCCATACCAAAAAATATCAGAAACAGCAAGTGTTGATGAGTGTGGGAGAAAAAGGACACCTCATACACTATTGGCAGGAATGTAGAATGCTCTAGCCCCCATGGAAAAGATTATGGAAGTTCCTCAAATGTTAAAAAAGATATAACAATACCATATTATCCAGCAATTTCACTGATTGGTATCTACCCAAAGAATTCAAAACCACAAATTTAAAGGGATATATGCACTCCTATGTTCATTGTTGCACTATTATCAAAAGTAAACCTATGGAAACAACCAAAGTGCTTAATGACAGAGCAGTAGATTAAGATGTGGTAAATATACATGATGGAATATTACTTAGCTTTAAAAACTATGAACTCTTGACATCTGTGGTAATATGGATGGAAATAGAGGGTATTGTGCTAAGTAACGTAAGTCAGAAGGAGAAAGACAAATACCTGATTATTTCACTCATATATGGAGTGTGGAGAAAATAAACATGGGAACTGACAACACTAAACCAAAGCTAACTCTACAAATATGACTGAAGAATTAAGGCTACTAGAGGGGTGAGGACAAAGAAGGGAGGTCACCCAGTGGTCTGTGGTAAAGGACTATAGTTGCTTTGGTGATGGGTGTGGTGTGGTGACATACATCTGAAGAGATGTGAACTTGAGCCCCTAAATCGTATACATTGTTGTAGATCAGTGATAATCAATAGATCAATCAATCAACTTTAAGTCAGATCATGAAATAAAAAAGAAGTTGAACACTATCATAGCTTTTTTACCCAGGGTATTTATATGTCTGTTATTTTAGGCTGCTGTCCTTGCAACTGTTCGATGGCCACCAAGGGATAATAGGTAGAAATGAACCAGCAAATAAGGCTCTTAAAGTTTGTCTCCAATGAACATCAAGGGTTCAAAATTTCTACTATGCTGAAGTTACCTTATTTGTGCGATGGAAATACACAGTGATCCCCTTCCTTAGGCAAAATCCTTGGCCTAATCATCTACTAATCTCATTTCAGTATGAACCTCTACACTGTGGTTTACCATTATGTAGTGCTGAATGAGGGTTGTAATTTAGACAGGGACACAAGCCTAGAATTGTTCTTTGTCATTCAAGTACAGAATCTTACCCAGGGTCACTTGCTCCTCTTATTAAGATTTAAGTGTTTCATGTTTATTGCAGCATTATTTACAATAGCAAAGGTATGGAAACAACTCAGATGTCCAAAAATAGATGATTGGATCAAGAAAATGTGGTACATATACACAATGGAATACTATTCAGCATTCAAAAAAGATAAACACATGCAATTCGCAGCAACATGGATGGAGCTAGAAAGGATCATGCTCAGCGAAATAAGCCAAAAGCAAAAAGAAAAATATCTAATGGTCTCACTTATAACAGGAATATAGGAGAACCAAATAAAAGAGCGACAATCAGGGAAGGGGGGAGGATTGGGGCTCAGAGTGGGGGAGAGGGGAGCACAGCACAGAGGACTGTGGTGACGGTTCACGGGTGAATTGGTGGTGGGAAACCTACGGGGAATACACAGTAATGTAAAAGACATAAATAATAATAACAATAAAAAAAGATTTAAGTGTTTCAACTCTGGTTAGTTATACTATTCAGTTGGCTCTATTTTGGCCCTTATTGGGTGTCAGGCAAGTGTTTCAAATATCACAGCCTCAGGTTGAAAATAGTAGCCTCATATATGAAGAGACAGGTGATCTGACCTTGCGCACCTCACGAATTTAGGTTCAACTGTTCTAGAATGGGAACCTCAACCTCAAGCCAGTAATCGTCACTCTACATCCCTACTCCTATAGTTCTCCAGTGGTGAACTCCCTGTCCTGCATGCTGACTTTGTGCACTCCCTTCTCCAGCACAATGCCAGGTCGCCAAAGTCTCAAGTCCCCTCTGTACAGCAATAGAGGGCCTCCTTACAGTATCTGTTCATCCCTCTTGTGGGTTGTACTGTTCCACTATCACTGCAAACACAGTTGAATTACCATTTCTCATACTCCTTTTTGCTGGACTGTTGCTGTTGTGTCCATTTATCTTTCAGGGGTTCTTGACTGGTGTGCTGTAATTTGGTTGTGAAAATGAGAGGAAGCAAGCTTGAAGTCATCACTCTGCCATCATCTTGCTGAAATCCTTTCCTCTTTTTATTCATTTAAAAATCATTTAAAAATTCATTTAAAAATTCATTTGGAAATCTCATGTACTGTGTCAGGCGCTGTAGATAGAAAGAGAATGAATATGCAACTTAAATCACAATATCTAGAGAGAATCCTAAAAAACCCACAGACAAACTAAAACAATAAAACAGTTTAGTAGGTTACAAAATCAATACACAAAAGTCAGTAGCCTTCCTATATGCAAAAAATCAGTTTCAAGAGGAAGAAATATTAAAACCATCCTATTTACAAATGTACCCCACAAAATTAAATAACTGGGAATAAACCTAACAAAGGATGTGAAAGACCTATACAAGGAAAACTACAAAACATTGTTAAAAGAAATAGAAGACACAAAGAAATAAAGAGATTCCCTACTCATGGATCAGAAGGAGTAACATTATCAAAATGACCATTCTACCAAAAGCAATTTACAAATTTAATGCAATTTCAATAAAAATTGAAATGGCATTCTTCAAAGAAATGGAATAGATATTGTTGAAAATCATATGGTACCACAGACACACACAGACACACACACACACACACACACACACACACACAAAACAAACAAATAGCAAAAGCTCTCCTGACTATAATATGGGAGAATGAAGGTATTACATTCCTAGGCTTCAAACAATACTACAAAGTCATTATATAAACAGCATGTTATTGGAACAAAAACAGACACTAAGATCAATGAAATAGAATTGAAAGCCCAGAAATAAAACTACACACATATGGTCAACTAATCTATGACAAAGGCGCAAAGAATATACATTGGGACAAAGAACCCCCCTTCAATAAATGGTGTCAGGAAAACTGGACTGCCACATGCAAAAGAATGAAACTAGATGTAGTGCCAGCCTGGCACCAATGCAGCTTCCCTATGATTCATGCAGATGGGTAAGAACAAGTCCTGGAGCCCTCAGTGGCTTTTTAGGTTTTTATTACACCTTTCTTGTGAGGCACCCAGGTGCAAGACAGGCAAGACTGGTCAGGGGGGCCAGGAGGCTAGCAGTCCTCTTAACCCCTGGCAAATCTTCACCTTTGCTCGGCTTTCTGGTGGCCTCTTGGGGTTTCGCTGCTGCTGCTGCTTCTGCCATGCTCTCTCACCACTGCTGCCATGCTCTTTTCCGTGCTCTTCATTGCTGCCTCGCGCACTATGCTATGCTACGCCACGCTATGCCATATCCTTGTTCAGACACCTGCCATCAGGCACGCAGGTAGGCCTGCAAAGGCCCATCACCGGGGGTGTGTGGAAAACTCTGACAACTCTTCCACCTACCCTACACTAGACTACTATCTCACAACATATACAAGAGCCAACTCAAAATAGTTAAAAGACCTGAATGTAAGATCTGACACCATAAAATATATAGAAGAAAATATGCAAAACATTCCATGAGATAAAACTCAGAAAAATCTTTGATGATTCTTCTTCAGAAGCAAGGAAAACAAAGAAGAAAATAAACAGGTGGGACTACATCAAACTAAAAACCTTCTGTATAACAAAAGAGACAATAATCAAAACGAAAAGACATCCTATTGAATGGAAGGAAATCTTTGCACACCATATGATATCAAAGATCTACTAAGAGCTTACACAACTAAAAAAACAAACAAACAAAACCACAATCCAATCAGAAATTGGGCAAATGAACTAAAAAGATACTTCTCCAAAGAAGATTTGCAGATGGCCAACAGACATGGAAAAATGCTCTTCACTTATAGCAGAAGTACAAAGAAGAGCCACAATGAGATAGCACTTCACTCCAAAGAGAATAGCCCTCATTAAAAAACTGGAACCGACAAATGCTAGTGAGTATGTGGGAAAAAAGGGACCCTCTTATAATGCTGGTGAGAATGCATATTGGTCCATCCACTATGGAAAGCTGTGTTCCTCAGAACACTAAAAATGGACCTACCCTGTGATCCAGTGATTCCATGCCTAGGAATCTACCCAAAGGACACAAAACACTGCTTCGACAGTAAGCCTGCATGCCTATGTCTATTGCAGCACTATTTACAATACCCAAGATATGGAAACAAACAAAATCCCCCCAAACAGGTGAATGGACCAAAAAGTTGTGGTAAATTTACACAGTGGAATATTACTCAGCAATTAAAAAAACATGCCATTTTCAGCAACATGGATGGCACTGGAAGGGAATATGGTAGCCAAAATAAGTCCAAAGGAAAAAGAAATATATCAGTCTCACTTTTATGCAGAATATAGAGAAACCAAACGAAAGGTCAAGAAAAAGACAAAACTTACAAGCTGACCATCAATCTGAGGTATACAGCAAGGGAAGGAGAGGGAGGGAGATCAAAACGGGATGGACAAATACAAAGGATATAGTGATGGTTTGTGGGTGATTCGGTAGTGGAAGAACTATGGGTAGTGGAAGAACTACAACGATGCAAGAAAATAAAATTAAAAATAGAGATAGATAGATAGATAGACAGACAGACAGATAGAGATAGATAGATAGATAGATAGATAGATAGATAGATAGATAGATAGATAGATAAATAGAAAAAAGAAAGAAAGACAATGAGTTGTCTGCTCTCAGAAAGCTTTAATTTGACCAGAGAGCTTGATATCTGAAACCACACATTCCATTTGTGTTCTGGACACCATCTTTTCTATCTTCCCAAAAGACTCAGAGAGTATTCCCTCTCTTAGATATCTTCAAACTCTCTCATTATAGGCTTTGACCCATTGTCCTTGAAACATTCTTGTCTGTCCCATCTTTAAAAGTCCCTATGTCTCATATCCCAATGTAACCACTGCCCTATAATTCCCCTAATCTTCAAAACCAAACTTATTGTAGGTGTTGGCTACAAGTTCTTATCTGTTTTCTCATATCAAACTCACTTCTCAACCCACACCACTCCATCAAAACTACATTTACTAATAAAAAATGACCTCCTTCTCATTCCAGAGAATGGATTTTGTCTGTCTTGTCCATGAATGTATTCTCAGTAAAGAACAGTACCTGACACAGAACAGTCACTGAAGAAATAATTATATTTTTCTTTTTGAAAATTAGTATATTTTCTTGCATTTTGTATTAAGGTAAGGTACATTGGTATACAACATTGTATATGAATTAGGGAAATAGGTTAACATTTACTCAGATAGATGTATGTTACCACACCATCCCAATCATCAAAAGACTCATAGTCCTTTAGCCTAGGCCTTCGGACCTCCTCTCCCCTTTATTCCCACCTCCAAATTAATACCTCCTCTGGTTGCCCAAATTGTTCAGTCATATCTCTAATATTTGTTTTGGTTTCTTTTTTTTGCCAGTTCTTTTTTTTTCTTATGTTTTCCACATATAAGTGAAATAATCCCATATTTGTCTTTCTTCTGATTTATTTCACTGAGCATACATTTTCCACAGTGGCTGGACCAATACACAACCAAGGCTGTATTTTCACTGAACCCACACAAAATTTTGCTGTTTCTGGTTTTTGTATTTTGAATTTGTTTTCTGTTTGTTTTGTTTGCTTGCTTTTTTTGTTTTTGTTGTTTGTTTGCTTGCATTTGATATGGGCCAATCTCACTGAAGTAAGGTGGAATCTCATTGTGGCTTTAATTTGTATTTCCCTAAAAAAAAGTGATGATGAACATTTTTTTCATATGTGTGTTTCTCATCCTCATGTCTGCTCTTTGGAGAAGTAACTATATTGATTTGGCAATTTTTTTTTTTTTTTTTTTTGCTGAGTTGCATGAGTCCTTTGTAGATCTTTGATAGCAGCACCTTGACAGATATCTGTTGTTCAAATATTTCCTCCTATTCAATAGGGTATATATTTGTTGTTGTGGCAGTTTTTTTTCTCTGTGCTGAAGTGTTTAATTTTATAGAGTCCCAATTGTTTATATTCTTTTTTGTTTTCCTTGCTGCTGGGGATAAATTCCAAAGACATCTATGAAGATTGTCATGGAATGTTTTGCCTATATTTTTATCTATGTTTTTTTTAATATTTATTTTTTTTTATCTATATCCTTTACATTATTGTGTATTCCCTGTAGGTTTCCCACCACCAATTCACCCGTGAACCATCACCATAGTCCTTTGTGCTCTTTTCTCCTCTCTTTTGGTCACTCTTTCTCCCCCTCCCCTGCAGAACGTCTCTAATTTATGGTTGCCTGCTAGTTTTAGTTTTTGTTTTGTGTGTTATTTTCTCCTCTTGATCTCTTTGGCTCACCTTTATTGTGAAACCTATAAATGAAACCATTCAATATTTTTTCTTTTTCCTTCTGACTTATTTCACTTTGCCTGATCCCTTCCAGCTCCTTCCTTGTTGCTGCAAATTGCATTAATTTGTCATTTTTTTATTGTGGAATAATATTCCATTGTGTATATGTAGCACATCTTTTTTATCCAGTCATCAACTTTGGCTCATTTGGGTTGTTTCCATATCTTAGCTATTGTAAATAGTGCTGCAATAAACATATGTATGCATGTATGTATCCTTTGGATTAATGTTTTTGTGTCCTTTGGGTAGATTCCTAGCAGTGGAATTACTGGGTCGTATGGAAGAGAAGTGGACGACTACAAGCAGAAAAATGAAACTAGACTACCTCATGCCATGAACAAAAACTAATTCAAAATAATAGGAGACTTGGACATAAGACCTGAAACTGTAATAAATATAAAAGAAAACACAGGCAAAACATTATATGACATACATCTTAATAACATTTTTAAAGACACATCCCCCAAAGCAAAAATAGTGAAGAAAAAGATAAACAGCTGGGATTACATCAAACTAAAAAGTTTCTGTAGAGCAAAAGAAACATTAACCAAAACAAAGAGACAGCTTACTGACTGGGAGAAAATTTTTGCACTCCATATGACAAGGGACTAATCACAAAAGTCTACAAAGAACTCACATGAGTTCAAAAAAAAAAAAAAAACAAAGCGAAAAATCCAGTCAAAAAAATGGGCAAAAGAGGGGGCCTCCTGGTGGCACAAAGGGTTAAAGCACAGCGCTGCAGACCTGTTGACAGCTGCTGCACAGATTCCATGCCAGGACAGGGAGATTCCCACATGGTGTGGCAAACATCTCCTGCCTCGTTCACTGCTCCCTTCAGCAGTGTATTTCGGTCGATCTGCCTGTTCTGATCCAACTCTGTCTTTGGTGAAACCTCTCACCGCCCCGCATCTCATGCCTGCACCCCAGCTTGTATGCATAAATAAATCTTTAAAAAAAGAAAAAAAATGGGCAGAAGAGCTTAAAAGACACTTCTCCAAAGACGAAATGCAAATGGCAAACAGGTATGAAAAAATGTTCAACATCCCTCATAATCAGGGAACTGCAAATAAAAA
Source organism: Scalopus aquaticus (assembly GCA_004024925.1). Classification (NCBI taxonomy): domain Eukaryota; kingdom Metazoa; phylum Chordata; class Mammalia; order Eulipotyphla; family Talpidae; genus Scalopus; species Scalopus aquaticus. The sequence continues at coordinate 6,493 of PVIJ01017584.1, read as the reverse complement.
ACACAATGAGATACCACCTTACACAGCAAGAATGGCACATATCAAAAAAACAGGAAACAACAAATGTTGGCCAGGATGTGGAGACAAAGGAATGTTCCTACACTGTTGGTGGAAATGCAAACTGGTCCAACCTTTATGGAAAGCTGTATGGCAGTTCCTCAAACAACTAAATATGTTTTCTTCTATGTATTTATGGCTTCTACTCTTCATGTATCTTATCCATTTTCAGTTGATTTTTGTGTAAGTCTAGTTTCATTCTTTTACATGTGCTTATTCAGTTTTCCCAACACCAATTACACTGGTCAACAAATTTTTTTACAAAAGTCATGTTACTGCAATAAAATTAGCCATTTCCTATCAATTTCTATGTGCTCAACACGAATAAGACAGTCAAATTCTTATTTTGGCTCTAGTTTCTTTTGGTAATCTGCAATAAATTGATGTTTACATCACGAAATACATGCCAATAGTAATAGGCCTATGGTTAATACCTGTAAAAAATCAAGTCATAGACTACTTCTTAGATTTCTTCCCTTTTCTCTTGAACAGCTGTTAAGGAATAGAATAGATGGAAGACAGTTTCCATTGTGCAAAAGCACAGCCTTAAGACTCAGTTTCAAAGAGTCTAGAAAGAGTCTCCATTCTTGTGGGTCTTGATGACTTCTAAGACATTCATGAGGCCCTCAATATCGGAACAGAATACCAGAGTACTTTCCTTTCGGAAGAAAGGCTCCAACTGCTGGTGGTGCTTTTGATATAAAGTCATTGTGACATCTTCTTCTACAAGATTCCATTGTTGGATTCTTGATCCTAGCAATTCTGCCTTGTTCTTGGATAAGTCCAAATCACGCACCAGGTCATTTAGTTCTTCCTGTGTTAGTCTGTGTGGAGTTGATGATGCACCACAGTGAAAATTTGGATCACTGCATGCTGATGGAACAGGAGACCAAGTCAGCTCACCCTTGACTTCATCAGATAAATCAAGAGAATATTTTGCTGGAGGTTCTGGAATAGGAAGTCCTTCCCCATGTGGAACTGGTCTCAATGCAGATGGAATGTTTGGATAGACTATTCTCAACTACTTCTGCTTCGTTATTCTGCTGGAAATAGGAGGAACCAAGCAGAAGTAACAGTCTTTTATGTGGTTGCTTGGCTCTCTCCACACCATGGGGACTGCAAACAGCATTGATGGTTTTTTGCCATTTCACCACTGTGAAAGCTGTGTTGCACATGTAGCACAGCATCTATGCGGGGCCCAAGGCTTGTCTTGGTCACCAACCTTGCATCTGAAATAAAGATGATAAGCCTTCTTCACTTGAGAAGTGACACTTTTCCTTTTTTTTAGGATTTATTTATTTATGCATACACGCTGGGGCACAGGCTAGAGGCGTGGGGCAATGAGACCACTCACCAGAGACAGAGTGGGGAACAGAATAGGCAGATCAACAGAAACACACTGCTGACGGGAGCAGTGGGTGAGGCAGGAGATGTCTGCCATGCCATGTAGGAATCTCCCCGGCTGTGCATTGAACACGCGTAGCAGCTGCAAACAGCTCCACAGTGCAGCACTTGACTGCTGTGCCACCAGAGAGGCCTGAGAAATGATACTTTTCTTCTGGTTGGCAAATGTCACTTCCCCACAAATAGAGCAGAAATTTTCCACGCTATTTATGCACTTTTAAGGCACTACTGTTCTGTATTGTGCTTAAATGGATAAAATAATAACAGTACAATGGAACAGTAGCTTAAACTGTCTCACAAACCTGAAACATTTTCAATGCTTGACCTTTCCCACAGGGCTTTCTATAGTGCACTGCTGACGTCAGCTTACTTCAGCAGCCACCTGGCAGTAGTATTGCATTGCATCAGAAAATGATGCAGTCAACTCTGGATGATGTATGTATGATGGTATTACGCAATGCGATGCAATATTACATTATTCTAGGCTGATTTAGGATGTTGTTGCAGTCCTACTGGATAAATTTACACGGTGAAACATATAAAATGAATTATATGAAAGATCTTTAAAACGAGAGCTAATAAAAAATTTCAGGGTTAGGGCCTCCCTGGTGGCGCAGCGGTTGAGCGCTGCGCTGTGGAGCTGTTGGCAGCACGCAATGCGATTTTGGCACCCAGCCGGGGAGAATCCCACATGGTGCAGCAGACCTCTCCTGCCTCACCCGCTGCTCCCCTCAGCAGTGTATTTCTGATCTGCCTGTTCTGCTCCCCACTCTGTCTCTGGTGAATCCTCTCGATGCCCCACGGCTCTGGCCTGTACCCCAGCTTGTATGTATAAATAAATAAATCTTTAAAAAAAAAGAACTGCTATTATAAAAAAAAATCAGGATTATAGTCATGTTCAGCACACCAAGATACTACAGATTAGGGCCTTTTTAAGTCAGTAATAATCTCACTGTTGACCAGTGTTATTGAAGAGTGTTTTTTTGCCCAGTGTGTTTTTTTGTCTCCTGTGCCATTGATTAACTGTCCATATAGGTGTGGGTTTATTTCAGGGTTTTCAATTCTATTTCATTTTTCTGTGTGTCTGGCTTGTTCCAGTAGTATTGCTGTTTTGACTATTACAGCCTTGCAATACAAGTTGAAGTTTGGAAGTATGGTACTGCCATTCTTCCTCTTCTTTGTAAGAGTCACTTTGAGTATTGAGTGTCTTTTGTGGATCAATATTAATTTCAATAAAGTTTGCTGTATTTTTTTGAGAAGTCCATTGGAATTTTGAGATTTTTTTTTATTTATACATACAAGCTGGGGTACAAGCCAGAGGCGTGGGACGGCGAGAGGGTTCACCAGAGACAGAGCAGGGAGCAGAACAGGCAGATCAGAAATACACCGTTGAGGGGAGCAGCGGGCAAGGCAGGAGAGGTCTGCCGTGCCATGTGGGATTCTCCCTGGCTGGGCGTCGAACTCACGTCGCCGCTGCCGACAGCTCCACAGCTCAGTGCTTAACCGCTGTGCCACCAGGGAGGCCCTCCATTGGAATTTTGATAGGGATTGCATTGAATCTGTAAATTGCATTGGATAAAGTGGATATTCTGACTATATTAATTCTATCAATTCAAGAGCATGAATAACTTTCCATAGAATTTCCACCACCGATTCACCCATGCACCATCACCATAGTCCCTTGTGCTCTTCTTGCCCTTGTTTTTATCCCTCTCCCTCCCCATCCCCTGCAGAAAGTCTTTGATTTATAGTTGCCTGTTTGATATTGTTTTGTTGTGTTTTTATCATTATTATTTTTCTCTTATCCCTTATTTGGTTCCCCTATATTCCTCCTATAAGTGAAACTATCCAATATTTTTCTTTTTCCTTCTGATTTATGTCACTGAGCATAGTCCCTTCTAGCTCCATCCATGTTGCTGTGAATGGCATGAGTTTATCTTTTTTGATTTTTGAATAGTATTCCATTTTGTATATATACCACATCTTCTTGATCCAGTCACCTATTATTGGTCATTTGGGTTGTTTTCAAATGTTAGCTATTATAAATAATGCTGCAATAACCATAGGGATGCAAGTATTCTTTTGAATTAATGTTTTTGTGTCTTTTGGGAAGATCCCTAGGAGTAAAATTGATGGGTCATACGGTAGCTCCATTTTTAATGGTCTGAGGAAGATCCACACAGCTTTCCATAGTTGTTGGATCAGTTTGCATTCCCACCAGCAATGTAGGAGAGTTACTTTTTCACCAAATCCTAGCTAATGTTTGTTGTTGCTATTTTTTTAAGTACATCCATTCTCACTGGTGTAAGGTGGTTTTGATTTGCATTTCCCTGATTCTGAGGGATATTGAACATTTTTTCATATGTCTGTTGGTCATTTGCATTTCCTCTTTGGAGAATTGTCTTTTAAGTTATTTATTTGACTGGATTGTTCACTTTGTTTTTGTTGAGTTGTGTTGAGTTTTTTGTAGATCTTTGTGATCAGTCCCTTATCAGTTGTATGCAATGCAAAGTTTTTCTCCCAATCAGGATTTCTCTTTGTTTTGACTAATGTCACTCTTGCTGTACAAAAGCTTTATAGTTTCATGTAATCCAAGCTGTTTGTCTTCTCCTTCACTTTCTTTGCTTTGGGGGATGAGTCTTTAAAGATGTTACTAGTGTTTTATCCATATTTTCTTCTGAATGTTTTATAGTTTTAGGTCTTATGTTCAATTCTTGTATCCATTTTGAGTTGCTTTTTGTTCATGATGTGAGGTAGTAGTCTAGTTTCATTCTTTTGTTTATGATGGTCCTGTTTTCCCAGCACCATTCACTGAACAAACTGTCCTTGTTTCATTGCATATTCTTTGCTCCTTTGTCAAAGATAAGTTGTCCGTATATGTGTCGCTTTATTTCTGGGCTTTCAATTTGGTTCCATTTATCTGTGTGTCTGTTTTTATTCAAGTAGTACCATACTGTTTTAATTATTATGGCTTTGTATTATAGTATGAAGTCTAAGAGTGTGATGTCTCCATGTTCCTTTGTTTTAGTCAGCAGCACTTTGGCTACTCAAGGTCATTTGTGGCTCCATAGGAATTTCATCAATATTTGTTCTATTTCTTTGAAGAATGTCACTGAGATTTTTATTGGAATAGTGTTGAATATGTAAATTACTTTCAGTAGTATGGCCATTTTGATAATGTTAATTCTTGCAATCCATGAGCAGGGGATGTCTTTCCATTTCTTTGTATCTTTTAACAATGTTTTATAATTTTCTTTCTATAGGTCCTTCACCTCTTTTGTTAGTTTTATTCCCAAGCATTTTTTTTTTGTTTAAATCATAAAAGGGATGGTTTTCTTGATTTCTTCTTCTTCAAATAGATTGTTTGCATATAGGAAGGCTTTGAATTTTGCTTGTTGATTTTGTATCCTGCTACTTTACTGAACTGGTTGATTGTTTTGATTAGTTTTTCTGTGGAGATTTCAGGGTTCTTTATGTATATAATCATATCGTCTACAGATAATGATAGTTTTACTTCTTCTTTCCCTATTTGGATTCCTCGTATGTCTTTCTTTTGTCTTATTGCTCTGGCTAGGGTTTCCATTATTATATTGTAAAGCAGTGGCGAGAGTGGACATCCTTGTCTTGTTCCTGATCTTAAAGGAAAGGCTTTAGCTTTTCACCACTGAAAATAATATTGGCTGTGGTCTTGTCATATATGGCTTTTATCATGTTACGGTATGTTCCTTTTATCCTGAGAATTTCAATGGACTTCATCACAAATGGATGTTGGATCTTATCAAATGCTTTCTCAGCATCTATTGATATGATCATGTTTTTTATTTTTCTTTTTGTTGATGTGTTAGATTACACTCATTGATTTTCGGATGTTGAACCATCCTTGTATCCCTGAAACTTTTTGGCTCATTGATCTGTCAATTGGTGAGAGTGAGGTATTGAATTCTCCTATTACATATGTATTTTCTATAATGTCTGTTTTCAGAGCTGATAATAATTGTCTTGTATATTTTGGCGTTCCTTCATTTTGTGAGTCTAAGTTGATGAGTGCTATATCTTTCTGATATGGTCCCCCCTTAATCATAATGTAGTGTCCATCTATGTCTGTCTCTTTTTACCTTTTTTAGTTTGAAGTCTATTTCATCTGATATAAGTTTAGCTGTTCCTGCCTTCTTTTATGGTCCATTTGCTTGCAGGACAGTTTTCCAACCTTTTACTTTCAGTCTATGTTTATCTTTTGTAGCTAAATGTGTTTCCTGGAGACAGAAGATGGTTGGATTTTGTTTTTCAATCCAGCCTGGTACTCTGTGTCTTTTTATTGATGAGTTTAGTCCATTTTCATCTAGACTTACTATTGATACATTGGCATCAGTATTTTCCATTTTGTTTATCTTTTTGTGATTTTGTTCCCTGCCTTATTCTGTTCTTCTTAGTCATTCCTCTGTTGGTTTTGGCTTTAGAGTTTCTTGAAATATTTTTTGGTGTGGGTGTTTGGTAGCAAAGATCTCCTTCCTCTATGAAGAAAGCATAAGGACCTTCTCAGACAGAGACTTCAGAAATTCATCATGACTAAACCCCCACTCCAAAAAATACTACAAGATTTTTATTGGAATAGCATTGAATCTGTAAATTGCTTTTGGTAGGATTGCCATTTTGATAATGTTAATCCTTCCAATCCATGAGCAGGGGATGCCTTTCCATCTTCTTGTGTCTTCTTCTATTTCTTTCAAAAGAGTTTTGTAGTTTTCTTTGTATAAGTCCTTTATGTCTTTTGTTAGATTTATTCCTAGGTATTTGAATCTTTTGGTTTCGATTTTTTTTTATAGCTACTCCAAGCCTTTTTTTTTTTAATATATATTTTTATTGTTATTTATGTCTTTTACATTTTGCATTCCCCTTGGGTAGCCCACCACCAATTCACCCGTGATCCATCTCCATGGTCCCTTGTGTTCTTTTCTATTCCATTTTGTGCCCTTTCCCTTCCCTCCCTCCGGCTCCTTCCTCCCCCCCTCCCCCCCCACTGATTGTCTCTCTC
>PVIJ01017583.1:0-28957 GCA_004024925.1 Scalopus aquaticus | reverse complement strand
GCAATAAACACAAATGACCTTAAATGCAAATGGCTTGAACTTACTTATCAAAATATGTACAGTGACTGGATTTATTTCAAAACAAAGTCCAACTTTCTGCTGTTTACAGGAAAATTACCTTAAAGATAAAAATAACCCTAGAATTAAAATTTGGAAGACAAATATACAAGCAAGTGACAATTTAAAAAAAGTCAGCACTACCTAGTATACTTTCAATTAAGAAAGGCAAACAGAAATAAATAGGACACTTTATTATGGTTAAGGGTCTAATATAACAAGAAGAAATAACACAAATATATATATACATACACACACAGACACACACACACACTGACTGATGGAGCAGTGTTATTCATTAAGAGAAGTAGAAACAGAACTTAGAGAGATCAATAACAACACAAAGAGCTAGACCAAATATATCTAAGAAAGATCTATAGAACACTTTATCCAAAAACTGCTGTATAGGGACTCCCTGGTGGCGCAACAGGTTAAGCACAACACTATGAAGCTATCCAGAGCCACTGCAGCGTGACTTAGCTACCCGGCCAGTGGGCTTCCCACATGGCGCAGCAGACCTCTCCTGCCTTGCCCGCTGCTCCCCTCAGCAGTGTATTTCAGTCGACCTGCCTCTTCTGCTCCCCACTCTGTCTCTGGTAAATCCTCTGACCACCCCACACCTCTGGCCTATACCCCAGCTTGTATGCATAAATAAATAAATCTTTAAAAAAGAAAAACAAAAAAAGAAAATGTTGTATCAATTTTTCCCCCAAATGCCCACTGGGGCATCTTCAAGAATAGACCATATCTTAAGACACAAATCAATTGTGATTAAAGGCAAAAATTGAAATTATAATATATCCTTTCCCTGACCATAATATCATAAAACTATTGATAGAAATCAATTATAAAAAGAAAAAAAACAAGAAATATTATGAATGCATGGAGATTAAACAACATGTTGCTTAATAGCAATTGGATAAAATAGGAAATCAAAGTAAAAATTAAAAACAAAATACATTGAGATGTATTAAAATGATGATATAAATTACCAGAATCTATGAGATGCAGGGAAAGCAGTCCTCCGAAGGAAAATTCATGATGCATTTTTGCAACAGATGGCAGTATTTCATTTGTGGGAGTACTAGAGTCATTTGCATCTATGTTATTGTTAGTTATTTGACAGTTGACAACTTTAGCTTCATTCTAAAAAAAAGACAACTTCAGCTATTTGGTTGAGTTTTGGAGATTTTAAAACTTGAAGATGGAAGACTAAACTGCATTTTTACCACATTTTACTGTTTTACTTCCTAAAGGGAAACATGCATGTCAAACAAGTTGCATAAAGTTTGCAGTTACAATGCTATACAAGAAGGTCAGTGCCAACAATGATTCATGAAATCCCATGCTGATGATTTTGATCTCAATGATGCTCCTTGATCAGGGCGGCCCACCGAGGTTGATTATGACAAAATAAAGGCATGGATAAAGTCAAACACAGTTTACATGACATGAAAGATTGAGGGAACGTTGAATATCCATCATTTGAACATTAGTGAACACCTGTAAAAACTGGGATACATAAGGAAGCTCGATATTTGGGCTCCTCATCAACTCAAAGAAATTCATTTGATGATGTGTATAAACATATGCTGGGCCTCCCTGGTGGTGCAGCAGTTGAGCGCTGCGCTGTGGAGCTTTCGGCAGCGCATGATGCGAGTTTGACGCCCAGCCGGGGAGGATCCCATATGGTGCAGCAGACCTCTCCTGCCTTGCCCGCTGCTCCCCTCAGCAGTGTAGTTCTGATCTGCCTGTTTTGCTTCCCGCTCTGTCTCTGGTGAACCCTCTCGCCATCCCACGCCTCTGGCCTGTACCCCAGCTTGTATGTAAAAATAAATGTATATAAAAAAATCTGCAATATGCTAATTAAACATGGGAAAAATGATCCTTTTTTGAAGCAAGTGATAACTGATGATGAGAAATGGTTTACAATAATGTGGCTTGCAAACAGTCTTGGTCCCAATGTGATGGTTTGCCTCACACAACATGGAGAGCAAACATTCATCTGAGGAAGATTATGCACTCAGTGTAGTGGGATTTTAAAGGTGCCGTGTCTTCCGAGCTCCTATCAAGGGACCAAACAATCAGTTCAACTGTGTTTTGTTGGCAATTGGATAGCTTGAACAAAAGCATCATCCAGAAACGTCCAGAGCTCATTAACCATAAAGGAGTTGTGTTCCATCCTGACAATTTGAGACCACACACAAGTTGGAGCTTGGACGGGATGTGTTGCCACATCCACCATACTTCCCTGATTTTGCATCATCAGACTTCCACTTGTTTTTCTCTCTTCAAATCTCCTTTCATGTTATAACATTCAATTCAGAGAAGGCTGTAAGTCAGCACTTTGTTCAGTTTTTTGCCTATAAAGTCAGATCCTTCTAAGAATGAGGAATGATAAAGCTCACTGAAAGATGGCAAAAGGTTATAGAGCAAAACGGACTACATATCATTGATCTATCCTTGCTCTTTACAAAATAAATGACCTTTGAAAAATATACCAAAAATATGTCACAAAGTTTCCATCATAATGCACAGTAGAAGAAAATTCAAGAACAAAATATAAGAAAGTAATTATAACATACAGTGAAAGTAAATGTAAGAAAATATACAAAAGACATCCCACTAAATAGGACAAAATATTCACACAACATATACATGAAAAGGTGTTAACATCCATGATACATAAAAAATCTCATACAATTCAACAATATAAAATCAAACAACCCAGATCTCCCTGGTGGCAGAGGGGTTAAATTCAGCCCTATCAAGCTATCTTTAACCACTTCAGCATGAGTTCAATCCCTGACCAGGGAGCTTACCCAAATGACGCAGCAGACCTCTCTGTCTCTCCCTTACCATTGTTGGGACTGTAAACTGGTTCAACCCTTATGGAAAGCAACCTGGATTTACCATAAAAAAACTAAAATAAAAGGGCCTCCCTGGTGGCCTTGGTGTTAAGTCTCAATACAATTACCATTTCGGCACACCACAGTGGCCTAATTTGGGTCCCTGGTCAGGGATCTAACCCACATATGGTGCAGCAGAACTCTACTGTCTCACCCACTGCTTCCTTAGCACTGCATTTCAGTAAATCCACCTGCTCTGCTCCCACTCTGTCTCTGGTGAATCCTCTCACCACCCCCCACCCACACACACACTTCTGGTCCACACTCCAGTTATTCTACATAAAATAAATAAAGTCTTTTAAAAATCCCCAAAAATAGAGATATCATGGGCCTCCCCGGTGGCACATTGGTTAGGTACTGTGCTGTGGAGCTGTTGGGAGCAGCGACGCGAGTTCCATGCTGGCCAGGGAGATTCACACATGGTGTGGCAGACCTCTCCTGTCTCACCTGCTGCTCCCCTCAGCATTGTTTTTCAATTGATCTGCCTGTTATGCTTCCCACTCTATCTCTGGTGAACCCTCTCGCTGCCCCATGCTTCTGGTCTGTACCCCAGCTGTGGGCATCTATCCAAAGAACAACAACAAAAATATCAAAATTCAAACCAAAAATTATATTATCTACAATGTTTATTGCTACAGTATTTATGATATCTTAGGACAAGCAATTGGATCAAGAATGGGTAGTAGGGCCTACCTGGTAGTGCAACGGGTAAGAGCAGCTCTGTGGAGCTGTCGGCACTGCAGCGCGAGTTTGATGCCCTGCCAGGGAGATTCCCATATGGCGCAGCAGACCTCTCCTGCCTTGCCCACTGCTCCCCTCAGCAGTGTATTTTGGTAGATCTGCCTGTTCTGCTCCCCACTCTGTCTCTGGTGAACCTGCTCACCGCCCCACACCTCTGGCCTGCACCCCAGTTTGTATGCATAAATAAATAAATCTTTAAAAAAAAGAAGGGGTGGTATATCCATGTGATGGAATATTATTTAGCCATAAAGATGAAATGCAGCATTTATATCAAATTGGAGGATGTTTGAGTGAGTTACATGCAGAAAGCAAGTAAGAGGTTAAAGCTGAAAATAAATAAAAATACAGCACAACTTGATCTTTCTTCTTTCTTCAATATGGCTGCAACCCTCCATAAAGCATTATGAAAAAGACTTTAAATTATAAATTAATGCATTGCAGCTATCATATTATATTTATTCGCAAAATCTTTTTTGTTATTACTATTTTATTTTAAATTGTGCTTATTGAGGTAATAATGATTTATAACACCATTTATGTTCAAGAGTAAATGTTCACACAACTACATGTATGTTATCACATAACACTCACCACCGAAACACCAATAATTTTCTGTGATAATTCATTAAAACTCCTTTTCCCTTTGCTCACAGTGCCCAATTCTCCCTGCCTGCAACCCTCAGTTCTGCAGTCATATATCAAGGGCTTGTATTTTTGTTTTTATCTATCAGTTTGATTTGTCTATTACAGTGCACAGATCAGTCAAATCATCCAGAATTTGCTTTCTTCTTCTGATTTACTTCATTTAGCACAATCCTCTTTACTTCCATCCACATTGTTACAAATGGTAAGATTTCATATTTTGTTATATAACTGAGTTATATTATATTGTGTATAGATAGCACATCTTTTAAATCCACTCCTCTGACCTTGGACACCAGATTACCAGGTTGTTCCCATAGCTTGGCTATTGCAAATAGTGTTTCAATCAACAAAAGAGAATGCATATACCTCAAAAGAGTGTTGTGGTTTTTTTTTTTTGTAGTTTTTGGAGAGCTGTACAGGAGAGGGATTGCTGGATTATGTGGTAAATCTATTTTTAATGATTTGAAAATGACCTTACTATTTTCCATAAAAGCCAAAGAAATTTGCATTCCCACTACAGCATGTATGGACTCCTTTTTCTCTATTTGCTCATAAAGATATTATCTCTGTGGTTATTTTGCTTTTGTTTTTATAAGGACCATTTTCATAGTTGGTTCAAGACCTCTTTGAATAAACCCTTTCATTTTTTTTTCAATCACCTATACTCAGATTTTGACAATGAGTATCTTTAAATGAAAACTGAGTTTGTGATAACAACGAAAATACTCATTATTTTTATTTTCATAAAAATCCAAACTTTACAGGTAAATATTAACCCATTGTAATTAATGGATTATCCAACTTACAATGCAAAAATTTTGCACTCCTTTCTCTGGGAAGTCAGAAAAAAAATGCTAATTGCTTGCTAGTTAGTAATCCATTCACAGATTTTATTTAACATGACTTCCAACAGTTGAAGTGGAGAAAAATTGGCACTGATTTCTGCAAGGAAAAAAAAAAATGTTATTCACAGATTCTCAAAGCAGTTTGATTCCAGGTATTCTTAAGTTTGAAATATTGCTTAATGATATTAGTGGTTGTTGATTCACTTGTTCTTCTCATTTGAGCCCTATGTAGGCATTATGTTCACTGAAAACGAGTCAGCCACTCTAAGGGTTGAAGGAATAATGTACAGTTAAACTCATGGTGTTTCTTTATAGACATAATGTTTTTCTTTAAAAACCATGTGACACCTGGACCATGTTATGTTCTTAAAGTTTGTGATAATGTGATTAAATTAATTAAATAGATATTGCTCCTTTGAAGGGAGAAACAGGATCTCAAGAGATGTGGCCATTTCTCAACCCCTTTCCAGTGTCAAAGGAAGGAGATGCTTGATTATTTTAGGATTTCTTGTGAGGGGGGTCAGCCCATATAAAATAATTAAGACAAGACTGGGATGAAGAAAACTGAGAAGCAGCACACTGATAATGCTACTGCTCTGCGCCATACTGTGAATTAAAATCACATATGCATTAAACAAAACTTCATTCAAAGATCTCATTTTGGAAGATTATCTATTAATAATTTGGAGGGATCATGTCATAAATATCTGGATAAAAAATAAAATTATGTAGGAAGAAATCAGTTTTAGGCCTCTGCCATTTTATATAAAATATCACTAAAGGTAATTAAGAATTAAACATTAAGACAACAAATTTTAAAACTGTAGCATGATAATTAACAAAATAACAACTCAGAGACACTTTGATTACAATGGTTCTCTACCTATATAAAATTCATCAATGTCACTGAGAACTTTCTGTTTTATTTGCTATAGATAGTCTCAGATCTTTCTAATTACAGCAGCATTGCTCAATCCTGCAGAATCCAGCTAACATCCCATAAGAGCGATATATATTCCCCAGAAACATGGAAGTGGTCTTCCATTCTTAGCAATGTGCAGATCAATTTTCAGAGCTTTCTGACTGAGCAATTTCATTGCATTTTAAAAAGGTTAAAAGTCCTTTGGCAAGATATGCTGATTTATTAGTTTCAAAATGGAAATGAAATTTCTAAGTGCTGGATCAGCAAACGTAACAGAAAGCTAGTGGCCTTCTGAGCTCTTGAGGTTCAGTGTTTAGATGGCCTGATCCCAAACTCAAAGAAGGACAGTTACTTCTTTAGGCTCCATAGTTCCATAGTGTTAAGGGTCTACAGGCCCTTAAACAAGCTTTGGTGCTCTAAATTGTAAAACCTGTCCTGGGTTTTCAGAAAATATTTAAAGTGGGTCATCTTGCACTACTGTTAAATTGATCTAATCCAGGTAGAAAATGTGAATAGCATATTCACGTTTTAGTCTATACAAATGGTTCTCCCTATAACAACATTTCAATATGATATTTGTTCTGTAGAATTATGCATCATTTCCATTAACCTCATCCATTCTCAACAAATAATTTCAAATGTTATTTCATGTTAATTTGTTTGTATGTTTTCTGTCTAAACCATTGTATTCTTTCCCCTCACAAAAAAGAAAAATGAAAGGGAAATATGGCTTTATAATTTTTAATTCAACCTAGGTCTTGGGTTTTCTAGTAATTTTAAAGTAATTTTGAAGTAGGAAAGGTAAGTAACATTGGTTTGCTTTACTGTCTATTAAAAGTTAAAGCAACCCATGTCCTCAAGAATTCTATGCTATTTTGTTATCTCCAATCTACAATTCATTATTTTCCCTCTTATGTTAATGTTTTTTTCTGTTTCTTTGGAAGATTCCAACTTGTTCTCAAATGCTCTGTTCCCTGAGGCAGTGCTCATTAATGTACCATCTTTTTTTCTTTTTTGATTCACATAGTATCCTATAGCTCTATTGTATCACTAATTTATCTGTTCCTATTCCCCAGAAAACTTTTCACTCAATAGGGAAAAGAGCTGTATTGTTAACATAATGTTTTATACCTAATAGGTCCTTAAGAATATACACCAAGAAATGAATGAATATCATACACAGAAATTTTTAAATGGAAATATGAAAGAAAAATAAGACATTTGTCATAACAATGCTAGATTTCTCTTTCTGCCTTTCTGTTTCTGAACTTTTAGAAAATCTACACAGTAATGATCATATCCAAATCTAACACATTACAAAGCATGACCTATATTTCTGTGCTCTGAGAGTTAAGTTCCTCATCTAGGAAAATAATTTAATTGAATATTTGTGATATACACAAAAATACACATTATTTTGGAATGTATTCCTATTCAAAGTATTTCATAATTTTATTAGGTATAAACAAATTAAACATTGAAATCTACATTTTTGAAGTGTTAGCTGTCTAAATCGTTTTACGAACATATTTTAAAAGCTTAAGTAAAAATGTTATTTAGTTCATGGGTCAAAGGTTTCTAACCTTTGATCTATAGGATAATTAAATGATCTGAAGCAATTTAAAAAAGTGAGAAAGCAATTATTCAATATATTGACTAATAAAAGTGACCATTTTTTCAGTTAAGACAGGCCTTTGTTGACCTGCAAGAAGATAGACAGTCTAGCAGCAATGCATATCACCTTCCCTGCGGAAAACCTGCTACAAACATTGCACCTATGCAGAAGGTCACAAGGCTTTAAAGAGGTAAGTCTGGTCTTGTTCATGAGGACTCAGTCACACCTTCATTATAGTCATTATAATCTGGTAAATCTCATTTCTTCCTCCAAAAAGAAAGGATCAAATCTGTGATGTGGTATCAAATCATACAATACACAAATGGCTAACATTATATATATATATATATATATGTATCAATTTTAATCTTGCAACTGCATCATGGAGAGGGGTGGGAAAATTGCATTACGGATGTGGATTATGTGATGTAGATTTGAGTTTTGTCCCAATAAAGGCTAAATTGCCTTAATTTCTTTAATTCAGTTTTGCTCTTAACAGGTGTTCTTATAAGCCTTTGTCTTTTGAATGAATTAATATGTTCTATGTTTTAATGATAATTCTTTATTTTATATATACTTATTTTATATTTTATATATTCATTGAATATATATATATATATATATATACACACACACACACTAACCATTATAATCTGAAATGCAAAGTAGTTCTTTTGTGAGATAATTAAAGACAACAATGTCATCTCACATGGATGTCTCTTTTTTTTTCCTAAAAAATAAGTCACATCTTGTTATTTTATTTTCAGAACTGCATTTTTACTCTTCTTTACTTTACTCTCCTTTACTTCCTATTAATTTAATAACCTTGATATCTACAAAGTACAAAAGAGCAGAATTGTATGCAGATGTCACGAAGATATCCCCACCTCCTTGATCCCCAGATTTTATAGTCAAATGTGTAGAAAAAACAGTAGAAACATAAAGACCACAGAAAATAATTTTGATAGGTTACAAAGTTTTCTTAAAAATTGAATGTAGATAAGTCTTATATAAATTTTATGAAGTTGTTCTCTAAGCACATCATCATTTCATCAAATCTTGTTCATTGTCACTAGAAACTGGAATATCTTCCTCTATCAGTTACACAATCCCTTCCTCACAACCCAGACCCCTCATCCAGTTAACTCTTTTCCTAGCTGTTGTTCAGGCATATATACTCCATTCTTCATATTGTAATTGCATCCCATACACAGTCCCCAAGTTACAGATTGCATGTTTTTTTTTCATGAGATTTAACCATTCCCCAGCATTTAATTTTCTTATAGAAGGTGCTTATTCTATTAGGTATTTGCAATCCAATAAGGGACAAAGAATATTTTCAAATTTTAAAAGAAGTAATGAAAATAAGGATTTGGGGTGTTGGTAATAAATTAGAAAAAATAACTGATTGGCTTAGCAGATCATAAGGATAAATGCAATTTGGTAACTCCAAGTCTTGCCTTTTATTCAAATCATTCTAGTTTTTACTTGTTTAAAATTGAAGAACCATTTTCCACTTTTATTATTTTATTTTTATTTTTTAAAGATTTATTTATTTATACATACAAGCTGAGGTACAGTCCAGAGGCGTGGGGAGGCGAGAGAATTCACCAGAGACAGAATGGGGAGCAGAAAAGGCAGATCAGAAACATACTGCTGAAGGGAGCAACGGGCGAGGCAGGAGAGGTCTGTTGCACCATGTGGTATTCTCCCTGGCTGGGTGTCGAACTCACATCGCGTGCTGCCGACAGCTCCACAGCCCAGCGCTTAACTACTGCGCCACCAGGGAGGCCCACCATTTTCCACTTTTAAACATCAATAATAGCTTTGATGAACTTAGAAATATATTTTATCCATAGTGATGGCCCATCTTTTTCGACAGTGTTTCTCATGTGATAAAGGAGCTACAATCATTGTAAATGTGATTCAGGATATTACTTTCTTGTAGTAAAGGAAAAGTTATGAGTATTTTTGGGTTTAACAGTCATAGAAACAGTATGCATCTATGCAATATGGAAGAACCTGTTTTGTGATTGTAAAATAGATAGGCAATTATAATTAGAGAAATGGGTTTGAAATTTATTAGATAGAGTTTAATTTGAGATGTGCCATCAAATTCTATTAAATGTGCCCACTTGAGAAAACGAAATTATCTGTTTTCGAGGCTAACATGGTTCAAAATAGCATTCTAAAAGCATTTAAAATGTTTATTTATGTATTCGTTACTTTTTAATGAAGTGTCATTAATTTATATCCTTGTCAGTTTTTTAACAGTATGGGCTTTCTCCCCTCAAGTGTGGTTCCCATAGGCTTTTCAACATGAAAACACCCATAGAACTTCACCAGCCTGTGTTCACCCCTCCTTTCTCCCTCTTTTTCCCCTACCCTTCTGGATTACTCAGATCTATAATCATCATCAGGGTTGATTTTAAAGTTTCTCTTTCTGTGGTGCTTGTTTGGTTTCTGTATATTCCAAATATAATTGAAACCACATGCTATTTATTTTTATCCTTATTGTAAAAGCAATTCTTGATTATAAAAATGGTAAAAATATCAGACAAAAAATTAATTATTTTTTCTCATTGACCCATAAACTCTTCTTTTATCCATCTGAAACAGTATAAAACAGTGCTAACAGAGGACTCAGGGACTGTGCAAGATGCGAGGAAGACACTCTCAGTTGATACTCAATTATGCACACAACTGAAATTCTGCTCAAGATCAGGGTCTAACAACAACAGGGTACTACATTGCTGTTTGAAAATATCAGCAAAAACCCTTTCCAGTGAGATGGGAGAGTTCATGTCCAGCATAAACCCCACCTACAACCCTGGATATCAAGGCGAACAATGGGGAGAAGGTAAAATCAACGAATGTGTACATTAGTCTTTATGGGAATAATAAAATTCACAGGTGAACCATACAATAGACAGAGTGAACAACTCTGTCCAGAATCCAACTCAAAATACATGGCATTAGTGTTCTAACTATCAAATACAGATTTTAAAGTTGCCATGATAAAGAAGCTCAAAGAAATGGAAGGATACAAAAAATGCATAAAATCAAATAAATTAATCCTTAGAAATAACACTGGCAGAAGATAGAACGTAATAAGATGACAATGGAGTGTCACGATATAAAAATGAAAAACACATAAAAAATTCAGAACATATAGAAAGTAGAAAGACCAAATGAAAGAATGAGGGAGTGTGCTTGAAGATGTGTTTTTTTCTTTTTTTATAGAACATAGGAAGAAAATGAGAGTAACAAAATAAAAACAAAAGAGAGAAACACTTAAACACTTCAAGAATTATCCAACTTCATGAAGGAAGGTAACGTAAGAGTAATGGGAATACCACAGAGGAAAGAGAGAGAGAAAAGAACAGACAATGGAGGAAAAATTCCCGAACCCAGAAAAGTAATAAATATACAAATCTAGAAAGCTAAAAAGTCCCTTGGGTACCTTAACAAAATGAGATTTACAACAAAAGATACAGCAGTGAAACACCTCTAAGAGTTCAAGACGAAGAAAGAAAGAAAGAAAGAAAGGGGGAATGAAAAGATATCCTCCAAAGGTACATCAATCAAGCTAATATCAAACTTCTCTGAATAAACACTGTAGGCAAGGAGAGAATGGAATGACATGTTATACTTAAAGATAAACTGTCAGCCAAGAATATCCTACCCTACACAACTCTCCTTTATAAATGAGGAAGAATTAAGACCTTTTCAAACATAAAGACATTCAAGAAGTTTGCAAAAACTAGAACACTGCTCCAGTAAATACTGAATGGAACTCATGTATCCAACCAGAAGAGGAAAACCCACACAAATAACTGAACAAAGGCCTCCCTGGTGGTACAATAGTTAAGCGCTGTGCTGTGGAGCTGTCAGCAGTGGCTATGGGAGTTCGATGCTCGGCTGGGGAGATTCCCACATGGCACAGCAGACCTCTCTTGCCTCCCCTGCTGTGCCCTTCTGCGGTGTAGAGCTCGTTCTGTTCCCAACTTTGTCTCTGCTGAACTCTCTTGCTGCCTCTTGCCTCTAGCCTATACCCCAGTTTGTATGCATAAATAAGTAAATCTTAAAAAAACAACAACAAATAGGGCCTCCCTGGTGGCGCAGTGGTTAAGCGCTGCGCTGTGGAGCTGTCGGCAGCAGCAACGAGAGTTCGACACCCGGCCGGGGAGATTCCCACATGGTGCGGCAGACCTCTCCTGCCTTGTCCGCTGCTCCCTTCAACAGTGTATTTCAGTCAGTCTGCCTGTTTTGCTCCCCACTCTATCTCTGGTGAACCCTCTCGCTATCCCACGCCTCTGGCCTGTAACCTAGCTTGTATGCATAAAAAAAAAAAAAAAAACTTAAAAAAAAACAAAACAACAAATAACTGAACAAATAGATTAAACAACAAAAATTAAGAATAGAAGTCATTGACAGAATTTCATATATCAATAATCACTTGCCGGAGGCCAGCTCCAGGCAAAGTTATTCTCTTGGGTCTGAGGAGGGTGGAGAAGGCTTCGGCGAATGGGGGGAAGAAGAGGGAGTGAGAGACAGCACACACCAGAAAGTGTGATCAGGCTTTCTCCGTCTTATTGCCCAGGTAACAGGATTTTTATATTATAAAAATTGGCAAGTAAGCATATTTTTAACAAATAATGAAGGTTACATAGTTTTTACAGAAACAAGACATGTTTGAGACAAAAAAACATACTTTGTTAGTAGGTAAAAATTAGATAAAGAGTAACTTTTCTTTTGAGTAAACTGTTTATTGTGCTTTAGAGGTCATGGCTGGTATTTGGTTGCCAGGAAAGCAAAAAAGGGGGTAAGGAAAAGAAGCAATTCATTATGTTTTGTATGGTGGTCTGTGGCCTGTCAAAGACATTGTTATCATTAACTGAAACAGCCCAGTACTTGTTTCAGTAGTGTGAAGCACAAAGGAGTTGTGCAGGTGTGAGTAAAGAGATGCATCTTTTACAAGTAGCTAGAAACAGGCTGATTATTTTTAACTCCTCCTTGAGTTGTCTTGCTTTGGATTACAAAGAATGCTTTAATTATACTAACAGTACATATTTTTCCTTGGGTATCAGTTCACGGATTACATTATGTTTAATAAGATTGATTACGCAGAAACTTGCTGATCACAACATTTTTCAAAAGATGGATATGTGCTTTTGAAGCTACGTAATTAAGGTTTTAGTAAGAATACAAGAGATTATCATAACGATTAATAAGAACATTTGTCTATGATTAACTATAAAGGTGACCTAAGACCTGTCCTTCTACAAATCTAAGTCTGATTTGACTATCAGGCATCAGAGAAACATCAAAGGCTGATTTACATCAAAAAATGCATAGCAAGCTTGCAAATAATTCAGGCCTACAGCTCCCAATGTTTTTAGTCTAGCTACGTAACAGGATCCTTGGTGACCAGAGTCAATCAATTATATCTTTGTAGTTTTAGATTGACAAGAGTAGAGATGGCACACCCGTTTTCTGAGAAGGGAACTTCCTTGAAGCCTGCTTCACCCACAATCGTGACTTTGTCAAATGATGTAGGGGGAACTAGGCGTGGCAATCACTCAAATGTATGTGCACTGAACTCACCAATTAAAAGAAAACATCTATTGAGATCAGGAAACAAAATCTAACCTTCTGTTGTCTCCAGGAGACACAGCTAAAGTAGAATGACAAACATAGACTTAAAGTAAAGGCTTAGAAGACAACCCTGAAATCAAAAGGAACCCAAAAGAAGGCAGGGACAGCCATACATATATCAGACAAAATAGATTTTAAGTTAAAAAATGTAACAGGACACATAAAACTACCCTATGTAATAACTGAGGGAATAATACATCATGAAAACATAACACTCATCAATGTATACTCACCAAATGATGTTGCACTGAAGTGTACTAAGTAACTGTTATCAACACTGAAAACAGGCATTGAAAAAAACACATTTGTGGCAAGGAATTTCAACAACCCCTTTCAGCACGTGATCAACTATGCAGAAAATAAACAGTGACACAACAGCTTTAGACAAAGAAATAGACCACAAAAAACTCATAGACTTTGGCAGAACACTTTACCCTCCAAAAAAAAAAAAAGATTTATTTATTTATTTATGCATACAAGAACTGGGGTGTAGGCCAGAGATGTGGGTGGTGAGAGGATTAACCAGAGACAGAGTGGGGAGCAGAGCAGGCAGATTTACTGAAATACATTGGTGAGGGGAGCAGCGGGCTAGACAGGAGAGGTCTGCCATGCTAAGTGGTTTAGCTCCCTGGGGGCTGGGCATGGAACTTATACCATAGTGGCTGGCAATAGCTTGATAGCGCTGAGAGTTTAACCCCTGCACCACCAGGGAGGCCCTCATTTTAACCATTCTTAAGGCAAGAAATCAGACCCTGTCACTATTCCTCATGTTCTGAGTTGTGCAGTAAATATGTTATGCCATATTGTGTTTCTATAGAGAAAAAAAAAAAGGCACATCAATGAAGTTATTCAGTGGAATTATTGTACACAAACATGTTCATTTTAATATACATTATAGACACCCTATAAATAAAATAGCTTTAAAAATAAACAATCAGCTGGGGACTCCCTGGTGGCACAGCGGTTGAGCGCTGCGCTGTGGAACTCTCCGCGGCGCACGATGCGAGTCGAGGCCTCGCCGGGGAGAATCCCACATGGTTCGGCAGACCTCTCCTGCCTCCCCAGCTACTCCCCTCAACAGTGTATTTCTGATCTGCCTGTTCTGCTCCCAACTCTGTCTCTGGTGAACCCTCTCTGGTGAACCGCCCCGTGCCTCTGGCCTGTACCCCAGCTTGTATGTATAAATAAATAAATCTTTTAAAAAAATAAATAAAAATAAAAATAAGTAATCAGCCAAGGACATACATTCAAGGATCATCATTAGAACACTTTTTGTTTGTTTGTTTCAGTAAATGCATCTGCATTTCTGTTTCACAGAGTCATCTTATGAGATGGTTGAGATGTTTATTATTTCAGAGATTTTGATTTACTCATCTAAAAATGTCTGACTTTAGCGTAATGTTTATTTAGACACATTCAAATGTGATTGGCTCATTGAAAATTTTGTCACATAAATTTAAAATGACAAATTCAAAACCTAAAATTTATTCATCCCTTCCCTCCTAAATTTTTGCATATGTAAATGTCATTATGTAACTTCCTTTCTGGAATAGTAAAATGAACGATTATTATTTTTGCTTTTCTTTTTTTTTAAGATTTACTTATTTTATGTATACAAGCTGGGATACAGGCCAGAGGTGTGGGGCGGCGAGAGGGTTCACCAGATACAGAATGGGGAGTAGCAAAGGCAGATCGACGGAAACACACTGCTGAGGGGAGCAGCAGGTGAGGCAGGAGAGGTCTGCGTGCCATGTGGGAATCCCTCGCTGGGCATGGAACTCGCGTTGCCGCTGCTGACAGATCCACAGCGCAGCACTTAACGCTGCACCACCAGGGAGGCCCATGTTTTTGCTTTTCTTAAATATTATCTCTTGTGTAGCATCCTTTAGAATCACTGATTTACTTCTAATCCTAAAATGGATTCTATTTTCTGAGAAGAGTCAAGATTTTCCTTTTTTTCTGAACTTTCATCATGAAAGAAAACTATGTATTAGGAACAAAAAAGATTATTCCAGATTCAAATCTCTATATTTATTCTATTTTGGGGACGTTCTGATCAATGTCAGGTGAACTATGCACACAGTTTTTACATTAAGTCAAAATAATGAATAAACTGAATAACTGTTCAGTGTATTGACTTCTATCTCACTTTCTTTCAAAGGGTCTCAAAGTTGCCATGTAGTGACCCTGTACTTCCTTGATCTGCTTTTTCTAAGCTCTCACATTACCCTTAGTTAAGGTCATTCTTGGATTGCATAACAATAGATCACTTTGAGATTCAGAAAAATGCTTACTGATATGCCACACACCTAACTCCTACCTTAGATGCTATCAAATTAACTTTTATAACTTTCTTTCCTTGCTAAATTTCTATACTAATTGTTTTAAACCATTTCCCTAGTGTTGTGCAATCATTCCAGGAGAGGTAGTTTCAATGTCAGTTCTTGCAGAATTTGGAGACTTTGGCGGATTTTGCAGACTTTAATGCTGAAAAGGGAACATACACACACACAGGCTGGCAGAGAGATGCTGAGAGACTCCAACACTGAGAATGGCAGAATAGCAACTTTATTCCCTAGCCCCCTTTACAATGTTAAGTGCCCATAACCACACAATGAATGCATTGTTGCAAATGGAAGGCCCATCTGTTGTTTGCTAGATGTCCCAATGGTGGATAAGACAGCATACAAGGTATAGGTTATGTGGAAGGTGAAAAATACCCTGATTTTAACTCATTTTCCTTATACTCTACTCCATCAAGTTTTTTTCACCATACAACTTATACATCAGTCTTCACCCAGTTTCCCTTAGCCAGAAGTTTCAGACACTGCACTGCACCCATAAGCTACAAAAACTATACAAACTGTAACAGAATGCAAGTAGGCCAAATCCACGTTTTCAGGTGTGTTCATAGGAGAGGTACGACTTTTTCCAAATCGGCAAGACAGTCACTGGGCAGCAAAATGTCATCAGTATAATAGTACCAGCACACCATGGAGAGCGAGTTCCACATACGGCCTCGGAGTCACCTGTTCCCAGTGGAGGGTCCCTGGACCCTCATCCTATTCAAAAGTGACCAGTCCCCCAGCCCTCATCCTGGGGTTGGCAGCAGATGGTCCCCCAGGTGCAGGCCATATGCCTGGGGCCTGGACCTAGAATCCCCAGCTTTTCCCTTCACAGTAAGCTGTCATGGGAGTCAACCTCTGGTCCTCTCACAACTGTCTCCATAACTCTAACAAATGTGTGTATTTTTGGCATAATCTACACCTGCTCTCGTAGACCCATCCTCATTAGGGCACAGGTGACTTGTAAAGGATTACTTGCCACTCTTGGCATCTTTTTCTGTTGCATAACAACTATCCATATTCCCTTCCAAGAGTGCCTGCTCTCAGCTTCACCCAAGCTGGCTAAAATTGCAGAAACTTCATTTTTTAGGCATCCCGCATAAAGTACTAGAATTGCCATAAGCCACCCAAATGTGGACAAAGGGGCATTTTGCAATACCGAATTCCTCATCCCAGTGGTAAAGTGCTCATTGGCAGGGTCGTGAGTGTCTACATTAAACATGGCCTGCTGCATTTGCAGTTCACAAAGTACCTACACAAGCTCAGTGTATGTTTGCCATTTACTCTCAATTTCAGGCACATCTCCCACATCGGCCCATACCATTTCTACGACAGCCATTAACCATCCCAACAGAGTGTGATCACCCTGGCCATACCACTGGCTGATCTGCAGCACCTGTCTCAACGATGGATGAAGCGACACTGACTGTGCAAATAATTTTGTCTACCCCCAGGATCCACAAACGCAGCAGCCAGACTGCCGGGATTCTCCTGGTTTCTGATGGAACTGTTTACCCAAGTCTATCAGTTCCATTTGGCTGTATGGGTGATATGTAGTTAACTCTGTCATATGTGTTGGCCCAGGAGGCTGACCTCTTGGAGCCCTGGGCTGCTGGTTCTTCATCTTCTTTGTTACCACCAGGTGAGCCTGGAGTGTGGTGCCAGGCTTCTCTTCCTCTCTAAAGGGGGTGCCTCGTGCCTCTAAAGTGGCAGGTTTGTTTTCCTCAATGTCCTCTTTCAGTAGCTCCACACATTCTTGCAGGGCCTGAGTCTCCTGTCACATCTGGACTTTGGCTTCTTCTCTCCACATAGACTCTCACAGAGCTGTGAGAGACACTTATCCCACAGCTCCTGCCACCTTATGAGAACTGTGGTGTCCAAGGTCTCCCCTCCTATGCACAGGGCCCATTCTAATTGCCCAGGTATCCATCTACTTCTGGCTATTAATGGGGAAATGCCCACTGGTAGAGGCAACTGGTCACCGGGGACCATCTGTTCGTGGCTGGCCATCCCTCCATCGTTCCCCAGGCTTCAGAGGGTTCCATATCCATCTGTATAGAACTGTACTGCTATCTTTACCACTTGTGCAACCATCACAGGCTGGGTAGTTTCACTGACAGTTCTAATATACTAAAAGAGAATTTGGAACTTTTGGTGGATTTTTGCAGGCCTTTAATGCTGAGACAGCAGATCCATACACAGGCAGGCTGAGAGAGACTCCAACATGGAGAGAGGCAGCTGAGCAACTCTCCTTCCTAGCCCTCTTACAGTGTTAGGTGCCCAAATCCATACAACTGACACATTGTTGCAAATGCAAGGTCCATTTTTTTTTTTTGCTAGATGTCCAAATGGTGGAAAACAGTATTTCAAGGCATGGTTGTCTGTTGTGTGGAAGGTGATAAATAGCTTGATTTTAATTTATTTCCCTTACCTCTGGTTACTGTATTTTGGATGATGTAATGTTTTGTCAAAATACAGTAAGTTCCAGACTTTTCACAGCTTGATTTGTAACCCTTTGTTCTTAAGAGCTTTATTTTTAAAAAAATCAGTAAAATTAAATGTTTCGTTTTGGTAATACCTAATTCTGTGTGTGTGTGTGTGTGTGTGTGTGTATGTGTGTGTGCACGCGCGCGTACGCGTGTTTGGTAATTCAGTGCTGCTGGGAGAAACGATGTGACTCTTGATGTGTCCAAGAATTGAAAGTAAAAGCATTGATTTTAACATTTTGAAAGTTTAATAATAGAACTATAAGGCCACAAACAAGAAAAAAAGTTAATTTTATCAATGTGAAATTGACTATCTTAATTACATCTCTTATGAAAAAGCCACTCAAATTAACCTGCTAAGAAGAAAATAAAGAAGTACAAGAATGAAAAAGGAGGAAAGAATTTAGTATAAGGCTACTGAGATAGTTTATAGAAATTGAAAAAAAAAAAAAGACATATAGCCAAACCTCCTCAGAAATTGAATCTAGTTATTAGTGATTCTGCTTTTCTTTGGTTACTAATTGCAAGTTATTTATTTTTTTTCTAATCAGTAGTGTAGTTTCTCTGTATGTTGGGTCCTGATAAGTTATTGTCTTTGCTTTTTATTATGTATTTGTTATCCTTATCTTGTTTTCCTCTGAAACTAAGTTTCCTGCAATCACAAGCAGACATACAGCTTTTATAAATGTTAAAATCAAGCTGCAAATCCCTAAGAGAGAACAAGGTGAGTCCAGACTGAATTAGGTTCCTCTCTCTGACAAATCATCTGTGATCAGATATGGATTTCTGACACTGCACACATGACAAGTCTCCAAGTCAATGGAAAGCCGGCGAATGTTTCTCCCAAAATAAAATAGATCATAGTATGAGCAAACATAACTAGATGTCTTCTCTATTAGTATAATATTAACTTTTATGGTAAAATTACAAATACACGTTAATGAGACCTTTGATCGAAATTGAGGGGTGACCTTATAGAAGAGGAAACATCTTGCATTCTTACAGATTGATTATGACTAATTATGATCTGAGTAACTCTTATTAATTAATTTCTAATGATAACATTTGGAGGATTCTGTGAAGGCCATTTGTTAAGTGAGATCTCTAAATAAAATGAATGGGGGGGAGAGAGAGAAAGAGGGAGTGAGGGTGAGAGGGACTGATGTTTTTATGGAATCACCTTGTGCAGTTGTGAGGTTTGGCAGGTAGTACATCCAAAATTTATAGGTAAACTGGTTGTATGGAAATTGAGGTAATAGTTCATGTTGCAATTTTGATTGTAAAAGTTGAAAATTCAGGCAGATTTGGTTGTTAGCGAAACCTGCAAGACTCCTTTAGGAAATCTCTATCCTTTCTCTTTGGTGCTTTAATAGGATTAAATCCACTCACATTATAGAGCATCATCTGCTTTAAAGTCAACTGACTGTAAATGTAAACTGTAAATGTGGTCACATCTTTAAAATATAATTGAAGAAAAATTTAGTGTTTAATCACACACTGGTCACCATGGTCTAGTAAAGTTGATACATAATATTAACCATTACAATCATTAGCCCCCAAGTTTTTCTTTATCAATACTGAGTTACTAACCACTGAAAATCCAGTAAGGAAAGACTTCATTATCTCCTGATTATATTTTCTTGAACCAGGAAGTTTAACAAACAGGAAAGCCCCAGTTAAACATAGCTCCCCCACTAAGGCTACACTTCTCTAAACCCACTTACACTTCTCTAATCCCACCACCCAAGTTATATGGAAGTCGCTTCGTATAAAACCTCCCTGCTGTCTTTGTCAGGGGCCCAGGTTTTCAAAGGGGACTCCCCTGGGCCTGCCAGCGTAATAAACCCCCTGTGCTCACTGTGTTCCTGAGTGCAGCTTGGTCTTTGCCACATCACCATCCATAATATGCTAATCTTTCGGAATTTTAGTCAGAATTTTTATATTGATATTTAAGAATAACTTACCAGCTAAAAAATGCATTTGCATATATGTTTTTATAATTACCTAAAATATCGCATGTTCTATTTCATTGTTTGTAAACTGTTCTCATATTCTTGCAAGAAATGGAATTTATATCATTACAATATATGAGTTAAAACAAAGAAAATATATATTAGGATTTCTATAAATTAATTATTCTTTTCATTTCCACAAAGAGCCAAATAAAAATTAGGGGAAATATTAAGTTGCACAGAATGTTGAGGATATATATGTCAAATATCAATGAAAATGAGATTTCATGAGAAATGTGAAATATCATAGGAGTTCTGGAACCATTAAAAGTGTTAAGAGAAGTTAAGGAAGTTAAGGAGAAGTTAAGAAGTTAAGGAATCAGCAAGTCAGCAAAGCAAAATGGAAGAATAACTGAGAGGTAAAGGAAAATTACAATACCTAGTATGAGATTCAGGTGTTGAAGTCCATTTGGAAATTCAATGACTGAGCAAGAACTATGTTTTACAAGTTGATTTTAATTGTTAACAATTTGGTGGAGAATCTGAATCCTCCACCAAATTGTTAACAATTAAAATAATTTAATCTCAATTTAAACCACCTTAAATTGGTTTATATTTGGCAGTCTTTGGTGTGGTTCTAATAAAAAATTATAAAAAGAAAAAAATAAACTATTACAACATCCTCAAGCCTAGTATACATAGAAGAACATGCCTCTATTTGCTTCTGCCATTATGAGTGTATGCTGCCAATGAACATAACCTCAGATTAACTAAATTTATAACCCAGAATGGGGGCATTTGTATTCATGCAATAGGTCCTTAAGCCTTGAAGTTGAGATGCGGAAAGATTCAATCCATTCATCACAATGACCAAAGTGTCAATTTTCTCAAAATACTTAATTTAAGGTAGATTTTAATCACAATATATTCATATAAAATTCTGGAAACTCTCTAATTGCCCCTTCTCTATGCTTCTTTGACTAAAAAATAAAATAATAAATGCTATTTTCTAAAAAGTTTCCTCTAAATTAGGAGAGAGAAGCTCTGTGAGCTGAAAACCATGCTATATACTTAATAAACTGTGAACATGTAGCACACATGAATAGAGTTTGCTGTACTAATCAAATAAAAGACATAAAACGTTAATGAAACATTTAATGGGCTACATAATTGTTTTTGTACAGCATAGCAATTAGGTATAAAATGGTAAACAACGCACAGCAATGTCAATAACATCCTATTGTGTCCTAACACCCCTTTTTCATAGTGACATAGTAAGAAGCAGTGTTGGGAATTCTGGGCATTCACCTGATAAAGGCAATTCACAGTCCAAATCATTTTAAGAAAGATTCAGCTTCAGCTCTCACACAAAATAATGCTTTATAACCTGAGGGCTCTCTATGCTTATTTACCTATTAATGTTCCTCACAAAGTACCACCCTGATATTTTCACAACTCCCCAAATGGCTTGCTTTCTTAAAGAGAGGAATCAAATGGGCAGAGTTGTCCCACAAAAACAGAAAGACAACATAAGCCATTAACCATTTTTAAAGAACCACTCTGTTTGTAATGGCTGATAGTTGAAGTAGGAGATGAAATTTTGCAAAAAAAAAAAAAAAAGGGGGGAAGGGGAATTAAAGGGGGGGAAGACATGGCACAGAAAATCCTCTGGGAATGGACTGAGGAAGGCAAGAGCAGAAGGAAGAACTTGAATGTGGGCATAAATGCCACTGCTGAGGTAGCATTCAGATCCTGAAGCAGTTAAAAATGCTGTGACACCAACATATGGATCCCTGTGATTTTAAAGTAAAACAATCTTGGGAAATGCTCTCAGAGATTGCTTGTACATCAGGAAAAAAACATTGTCCTTTCTCACTGTGCCACTCCCTTCTCTTTCTGAAACCATGAAGGTGATTTACTTTTGGGTACCATAAGTTTTTTTCAGCTTGGGATCAACTGGAAGCTAGGAGATGCAACCTCCATTGTTTTCTAGAGTTCAACCAGTCTAAACTCTCTGGTCTTCTTCAGAGACATCATGCTGTGGTGGCTACTTCTCACAGTCTGGTCTTGGTGTTTTTCAAAATCTCAGCCAAAAGAACTGGGTAAGTAAGGAACATTGTAAATAAAATTTTTACTATATGGGGCATAAAGGAAAAATAATAACTCCTTTACCATAACTACCATTTACTTTTTTTTTGTTTGTTTTTTTGTTTGTTTTTTTTAAATTTTTGTTCAAGCTGGGGTACAGGCCAGAGGCGGAGGGTGGCGAGAGGGCTCACCAGAGACAGAGTGGGGAGCAGAACAGGCAGATCAGAAATACACTGCTGAGGGGAGCAGCGGGCGAGGCAGGAGAGGTCTGCTGCACCATTTGGGATTCTCCCTGGCTGGGCCTCGAACCCGCATCGGGCATTGCCGATAGCTCCACAGTGCAGCGCTCAACCGCTGCACCACCAGGGAGGCCCTACCATTTACTTTTTTTTTTAAAAGATCTATTTATTTATACATACAAGCTGGGGTACAGGCCAGAGGCGGGGGGCGGCGAGAGGGTTCACCAGAGATGGAGCAGATAGCAGAACAGGCAGATCAGAAATACACTGCTGAGGGGAGCAGCGGGCAAGGCAGGAGAGGTCTGCCTCGCCATGTGGGATTCTCCCCGGCCGGGCGTTGAACTCGTGTCGCTGCCGACAGCTCCACAGCGCAGCACTTTACCGCTGCGCCACCAGGGAGGCCCCTGATTCCTGTTTTAGTGAGTTCTGTTTTCTGTGCATGAAAGTGGCTAAAGGGGCGCCCCCCTGGTGACCTAGAGGTTAAGTCTCAGTGCTGTGTTCAATCCCCACCAGGGACTTAACCCACATTTGGCACAGTAGACATCCCTCCCCTATCCTGTCCGCTGCTTCCCTGAGCAGTGTATTCAGTAAATCTACCTGTTTTGCTCCCCATTCTATCCCTGGTGAATCCTCTCACCCACTGTACCTCTGGCCTATATCCTAGTTCTTCTAAGCAAAAATAAATAAATAAAAACTTAAATGGCTAAGTGTAAAATTAAAGTTTTTTTTTTTCCTCATCATACCAGCTCCACACAGGTGAGAAGAATATAGTAGAAATCTTTTCTTTTGTCTTAAACCAAGCAAGTACAACCACTTGCAACAAAGAAATATAAGATGATGCTTTCTCAGCATTTAGGGATTAGTACCATTTTTAATGTGCATATGCTAAGAGCTAGCATGGCACAGATTTTGTAACATTAAATTTTCTTCCAACTATGTGAGTCTTATTTCACCTTCATTGCCTGGGAACATAGGACAATTTCTCTTCCCCTCAACATCACTCTATTTCCTCGTATCTTCCACCCCAGACCAGTTGCCTCCTATACAGTACATATTTTGCTATCATACCGTTTTTTTTTCTTTTCTTAAATTTATATTTAAGAAAAGAAAAGCAAAAATGCTCTATGTTTATAATCCTGCTGATTTACGTCTTACAAAGTGCTTGTTGAAAATGTAAACAAAATCACCCAAATTCGATCCCTTTGCATGGTTGTAACTATGTCAATATAACATGAAAACTGGTCATTTGACTTTCTTTTTGGGAGGAATGTAAGGTTCGTAGTTTGAATAGTCCACAGTTCATGGCTACTTTCATCTTTAGTCTCTGTGAATCACTGCCTTAGTTTAGTTTTATTTTAAATAATCTCGGAATTCTACTATAACTTATGTGTTGAATACGCACACATAATTTTGCTTGCTATCTGTTTCTGGATATGTATTTATTCCTTCAAATTACATATAATACTGTTTTATATAAGTAGTTTAAATATGTGTCAGTTAAATTGTACTATAACTCTGATTTTTTCATTCCTTTTATTTAAACTTAATGATATATATGTAAGGCTTATCAAAATGGCTATATTATAATGCACTATTTAAAAGTGTTCTATAAAAGTTTATTCAATCCTATATTAGGTTTCTGATTTAGAAAATTACTTAGTTTTTGATTTCCTATGATCATAAAGTAACAACACCAACAAAATATTTACATATGTTAATGTACTAGGTACTCCGAAGGTTGAAACTATGAATGAATTTCTTGTTGATACATCCTGGCAAGTATTACTTCATCATTTTTCTCAAAAGACTAAACTACCCTACATTGCACCAATATGTTTTGTCAGACTTAGTTCCCAATATCTTCACCAATATTTGGCATTATCTGATTTTCAAATGTTCATTAAAGGAATGTTTGCAAAGGGAATATTCACAATTGTTTTAATTTCATTTATTTCTTAATAATGAGGTTAAACCTATCTTCATTTACTTTGATTTCTTCCTTTGTTTTCCATTCTGGACTTACAAGTTTCACTCACATAGTTCCCTTGTTTATTCTAAATTCAATCATACGTTTTTAAAATTAATTTAATTAAATTGTT
The DNA here is from genome assembly GCA_004024925.1 of Scalopus aquaticus. Taxonomy (NCBI): domain Eukaryota; kingdom Metazoa; phylum Chordata; class Mammalia; order Eulipotyphla; family Talpidae; genus Scalopus; species Scalopus aquaticus. The sequence continues at coordinate 4,356 of PVIJ01017583.1, read as the reverse complement.
TTAATGAGAAATTATTGTTTTACAACATTATATATGTTTTAGGGCTGTAGGTTCTCATCCCTTTAATGTATGTGTCACAACATGCCCACCACCAAAGCACCAATAACCTCCACCATAGAACAGTGTGCACCCTCCCTATTTTGCTACCTGTCCCCTGAACTCCTCACTCTGATAACATCAGTTTTGAACCTATATTTCAAGGGTTTGTTTTGGTGTTTATTTGTTCCTTTATTTCACTTTATTATAATGCATATATGAATGGAATCATATGGAAACTGTCTTTTTCCTTTTGACTTCTTTCATTTAACTTAGTCCTTTCCGGTTTCATTTATGTTATTGCAAATGGCATAATCTTTTAACTTTTTTTTACAGTTGAGTAGCATTACATTGTGTGTATACATGATATATAACATATTATATACATTAATATTATATATTATATACATGATATATAATACATATATGGACATTATACGCTATATTTAACATGTAAAAAATATGCTCTCTGTGTGTGTGTGTATAAAACATCTTTGCTATCCACTTACCTGTCTTTGGGCACTGAGGTTGTTTCCATTAGTTAGCTATTGTCAATAGTGCTCCAATGGTATAAGAGTTCATAAATCTTTTCAAATATGAGGATTTTTTGTTTGTTTGTTTTGCTTTCTTTGGCTAGATATCTGAGATTGGAATTGTTGGATCATATGGAAGTTCAATTTTAATATTTTGAGACATCTCCATGCAGTATTCCATCAGGGCTAGACTAGTCTGCATTCCGGCTAATAGTTTACAAGGATTCACATATTCACCAACACATACTTTTCTCATTTTATTGATATGGGTCAGTCTCATAAGTGTGAGGCGATATCTAATTGTGGTTTTGATTAGCATTTCCCTGATGATAAGTGATGATAAGCATTATTTCAAGTGCCTGTTGGACATTTGTATACCCACTTTGTAGAAGTGTCCATTTAAATATTTTGCCCATTTTTGATTGGATAATTTATTTCTTGAGGAGTTGTATTTCTTTGTAGATTTTGGATTTTAGCACATTGTTGGAAGTATGATATGGAAATAGATTGTAAATATATTATTTTCTTGATTTGTTTCTCATCAATTTTGTTTTCTACATATAGAAATGAAACAGATATATGTATGTTGATATTTTAAACTGACTCCTCACTGTACTGATTTATTGTTTCTAATATATTTTAGTAGACTCTTGGGTTTTCTGTGTATATCAGCATTTCATTTTCCAATATTGGTGGTTTTACTTCTTCCTTCCCAATTAGGATTTTTTTTATATCTTTCTCTTGCCTCACTGCTCTAGCAGCAATTTCAATTCTGTGTTGAATACTAATGGTTGGTGTGGAAATACTTGTCTTGCACCTAATCTTACCATAAAATCTTTCACTTTTTCATCATTGAGTCTGGTGTTGTGGTATTTTAATTTATGACATTTTCATGTTGAGATGTTTTCCTTATATCCCACTTTACTAATTTTTTAATGATAAATGGATGCTGAATTCTGTCTACTGCTTTTTATGCATCTATTAAATTTTTCTGTGATTTTTTTAAATTTCCTTTTGTTGATGTGGTGGATCACATTGATTTATTTGAAGTGTCGAACCATCTGGAATAATTTACATAAGGTCATGGATGTATGATCCTTTCTTGCGCTGTTGAATTCAATTTGCTATGATCTTTTTATTTTGAGAATTTCATCTATCCTTTTTTATTTTAAGATTTGTTTTATTTATGTATGCATACAGGAACTGGGGTGTAGGCCAGAGGTGCGGAGGTGAGAGGATTCACCAGTGACAGAGTGGAACGCAGAACAGATGGATCTACCGAAATATACTGCTGAGGGGAGCAGCAGGCTAGGCAGGAGAGGTCTGCTGCGCCATGTGAGTTAGTTTCATGGCCCGGTATGGAGCTCATGCTGCAGTGGCTGGTGACAACTTTATAGTGCTGAGACTTAACTCTTGCAACACCAGGGTGGCCCATGCATCTATCCAAATCATAGATATCTGTTTATACTTTTCTTCTTCTTTTTTTTTTTTTTTTTTGGTGGGGGGTGATATCCTTGTCTGCTTTTGTTTTCAGGGTAATATTAAGCTCATAAAATGAGATTGGAAGCATGCCCTCTTTTTCTGTTTTTGAGAAGGACTGGTTTCTGTTCAACTTTGTAAAGTTTGGTAAAACTCACTAATGAAAGCTCTGGTTCTGGGCTTTTTGCTTTTCTTGTCAAATTTTGATTACAGTTTCAATTTCAATACTTCTAAATGGTTTCTCCAGGTTTTTTATTCCTAATTTAGTCTTAGAGGGTTGTATAGCATTGAGATATTGTTCATTTCTTCTAGGTTGTTCAGTCATTATTATAAAGTTGGTCATAGTAATCACTTATGATCTTCTATATTCCTGAGATGTCTTTTATAATTTGTAATCTTTCATTTCTGATTCTATTTTTTAAGGGGTTTCTTTCTTAAATCTTAGTGAGCCTACCTATGAGATTGTTGGTTATATCTTCAAAAGAAAAACATTTTGGTTTCATTGATCTTCTTGACACTTTTATTTCTATTTAATTAATTTCTGTGCTAATTCTTATTATTTCCTTTCTTCTAGGAGCTTTTGATTTCACTTGTTCTTCTTTTCTCTAGTTCCTTAAGGTACAAAGTTAGCTTATTATTGAGTTGCTTCTTGATGTGGGTCTGTATTGATATATGCTTGCTTTTTGGTACGGCTTTTGTTGTTTCCTGTAGGTTCTGATAGTTTCTGTTTTTGTTTTTTGGTTTTCTTCAACTATTTTTAATTTTTTTCCTTGATTTCCTCATTGGCCCAATAATTATTGGATAGCATGTTTTGTTTTTCCTTGCTTCCTTTTTGTGGTTAACTTATAGCTTGATATTACTTGTTAACAGAAAGGATTTTTGATTTGGCTTCAATCTATAAGTTTATTGACACTTTTTCTGAGTGTGTTCACCCTAACATACAAACATATAAGTTCAGAGACCCTGGAAAAGATGTTTATCTTTGGAGTTCATATGGGTTTCCTGAAGGTAGCAAGGTATACAGCTTTATTTTCTGCTACAACCAGTCACTCTATTGATTTTAAGTTTAGTTCATTAACCGTAAGAGTGATAAGAGTGATAAACGATAAGTGCTATTCTCATTTTATATTTATTTTTCTGGTTCTGTCTTTTTATTTTCTTATTCAATTTTAGTAGATTCTCTTCTCTTTATTTTAAATAGGATAGCTCATTTTAACACGTCTTGAAGCAGGTCTCCTTTGTCCAGAAAGAACTTAAATTTATTTCTCATATCTGAAAAAAATATTGCAATATATATTATACTCTGGTGGTAGATTTTGTTTTTTAACATTTTGAAAATATTATTCATTCACTCTTAGCCTATGGAGTTTCACTGCAATATGCAATGAAAGTGTGTTGGGAGTCCCTTTACCAGTTACCTAATTTTATTTTTATTTTTTTTTGTTCCTGGTTGTCTTCAATATTTTTTCTATGTCTTGAATTCTTAGTAGTTTCACTACTATGTTCCCGTGTGAAGGACTCACTGCATTTAGATAACCAGGGTTTTGTTTGTTCAGTTTTTGTTGTTTACTTCATGAATGTGTACATTTACTTCCTTCTCTATATTTTGGAAGTTTTCTCATATTATTTGTTAGAATGAGCTCTTTGTTTCCCTTTCTGTCTCTTCCCCTTCTGGGATATCTATTGCCTCTCAAAATGAGTTGGATTGCTCATCTTATTTATTTCTCTTCATCCACTTGAGTCTTTACAGCATTACCATCTTTTAGGTCACTGATTTGACCTTCCATTTGATCTACTCTACTTCCACACGTTTTTCATGTGTTCTTTTTTTATGTGTAAAATGTTGCAGGATTTTTATTAAAGATGGCCAGTTATTAGCCGATCCAGAAGCAAATAAATCACATTTTGGAATTTGTTTTGCATATATTTGAAGAGTGGGACCTCTAAAATCTCTTTTTTTAAATATATTTTTATTGTTATTTATGTCTTTTACATTTTGTATTCCCCTTGGGTAGCCCACCACCAATTCACCCATGATCCATCTCCATGGTCCCTTGTGTTCTTTCTATTCCATTTTGTGTGCTTTTCCTTCCCTCCCTCCGCCTCCCGCGCTGATTGTCTCTCTCCTATTTGGTTTCCTTATAGTCCTGTTATAAGTGAAACCATTCAATATTTTTCTCTTTCTTTCTGGCTTATTTCACTGAGTATGATCCCCTCTAATTCCATCCATGTCGCTGCAAATTGCATGTGTTTATCTTCTTTCCATGATGAATAGTATTCCATTGTGTATATGTACCACATCTTCTTG